>CM076577.1:1301680995-1301866039 GCA_034641835.2 Pinus albicaulis | reverse complement strand
CAAATTATTTCTAGCACAGAGATTGACTGCAAGGGGCATTTACCAGACCTTTCACTTTCCGAAGAAAGATGAATCCGGAGGCTACCTGGCCCGCATGCAGACTCTGTCTACCGAAATAAGTTTGTAATCATTGTGATGATCAATCTCTGCTTCAATAGCTCTGATACCATGTAGAAATTTGCTGAATAATGATTAATTATCCACTGAGACTATCCTGGTCACATACTATTTTAACTTCATACACAACACATAATCTCTTCCACTCAACTCAACTCAGATCATCACACATGCGGAAATAAAATCAAGCGATAACACATCAAATCATCATACACATTAACACAGTATGTATGGGGAAAGCTTATAGATGAAAACCCCGCAGCTATTGTGTATATTATAATGGAGAAATCAAGTAACAAACTCAGTACAATACTCCTCACAAGTACTTAGTACTTTCTCATACAGTTACTCACAATCTAGCTCAGTTTTGAACAAGTTACTGGTTCAAAACTCCCCGCCAATTGCCTTGCCTCTATTGCGTGTTTCAATGCTATGGGATGGCCTCTTTATATAGATAAACCACCAGCCTGAATTGTGCAATCCTCATAGGCTTAATCCACCTATCTGTGTGTTGCAAATAGCAACAGTATAGTCACAACTGATAGCTAACTCCACCCTTTCATCTACCTCTTTCACTGGTCTCCACTGAACTGATCATGCACTGTAGTGAACCGATGTGTTCTTGAGTTGAATAATGAGTTACTAATTAATTAATTAAATAATATTTAATTCACTCCACTCATAACTAATTGATTAGCTAGTTAAACTAATCTCAACCAGTTCAACTAAAATAAACAGAACACAACTCCACTATCTGTCTCATTAACTCCTCCAAACTTCTGCCACTGAAGTCCAACTGAAGTCAACCATGAATGATGCCATCAAACCCTTGGGAACCACGTGATTCCTCTGTCAGATGCATGAGCCACTTCTGTAGCTCGAACTGAAGTGCTCCAAGAGAGTAACCTGCTGTTTATAGTCTAAATATTATTAAGGGTAAATAATATTTGACTTCCCTGTTTTAAGGAGAGGCAGTCTAAAAATAGACTTCGACCTCTTTGACCTAAAAATAGAGTCTCATCTATTTTTACCAACATGACACATACTTCAAGAATCTCAAACTGGAATCCCCGAACCATGCTCCATATGTCTAAAAATAGACATAGTCTAAAAATAGACTTTGCGCCAGAATTTGCCTGCGGGCCCACTTAGTGAAGGTGACTTCATTTCGCTAAGCTCCATCATCTTGCTGCATTCTCAACAGATGGAGAAATATTTTGATCTCCATAATGTGCAAAACACACAAAAGGTACGCATTGCAACTTTACATTTAGAACAAAATACATTTGTATGGTGTTGATGGCTTTTCTCTCGTAAAAAAATTGTCACTTGGTCAATTTTTACGGAGGAAATGATAGCAAATTATGAGGATACAAAGAGAAACAAATTCTTTAGCCAATTGATAAATCTCAAACAAAAGGGTTTAGTGGGGCAGCACATTGAGGACTTCCAAAAATTGAATATAAGGGTAACTGATATTCCAGAGGAACACAGGATCAATCTCTTCATAGGCACTTTAAAGGATAACATCCAACATGAAGTTCGTGTTTTGGAACCGGATTCATTGGAGAAGGCATTCAAGTTGGCAAGAAAAGTTGAATGTAAAATAATGGCGACAAGGAAGCCTACCACTCAATTCTATAAAGAAGGAAGTGTTGCTACATCTAGATTTCCACAACCTACAAGGTTGACACCACAACAATTGGAAGAAAAGAGAGCAAAAGGGCTTTGCTACAGTTGTGATAGCAAATACACTAAAGGTCATAAGTGTGCTGAGAAGAAATTATTTTACATAGATTGTGAAGAGGAAGAAGAAAATGAACAAGAAGCGGATATACACCAGGAACCAGCCCTAGAAGAGGAAGAAATGAGTCCGACCATATCGTGTAATGCATTGGCAGGAATTACCACTCCTCAGACTCTCAAGATAGAAGGACATATCAAGAAGAAAAAGGTAATAGTGTTGATTGATTCAGGTAGCACCCATAATTTTATTCATTGTAAGGTAGCTAAGGAATTAAATTGTTTCCTATACCCAACACCAGAATGTCAAGTGATGGTTGCAAATGGAGGAATTATAAATTGCTCTGGAAAATGCCATAATATCAAGCTAACCATGGGGGAATATGTATTGACTAGTCCAATGCTTTCCATTCCTATGGGAGGTGCTGATGTTGTACTAGGAGTACAATGGTTACAATCTTTGGGGACGGTAGCTTTAATTTTCAAGAACTTTTCTTGAAATTTTTTTCATAAGGAAAGGAAATCGAATTACGGGGTATTGCGGGGAAGTTGGGAAGGATAATAAGCTCTAATGTCATGACAAAACTTCTAAATAAATAACAATGAGGCTTAATTGCACAATTATACTCACTAGAAGTTCCAACATCAAAATCATCTATTTCTGCAGATCTCCAACAAGTCTTGGACAATCATTCCAAGGTGTTTGAAACTTCCAAAGGACTCCCACCTATTCATGATCATGATCATGCTATTCATTTGATTCCAAGTAGTGTTCCTCCAAACATCAGGCCTTATAGATATCCTTACTTCCAAAAGAGCGAAATTGAACGTATGATTGCAGAAATGTTAGAGGCGGGTATAATTCAACCCAGTCAAAGTTCTTTCTCTGCTCCTGTAGTGTTGGTACACAAGAAGGATGGATCATGGCGAATGTGTCCAGATTATAGGGAGCTCAATAAGCTCACCATTAAAGACAAATTTCCCATTCCTGTGATTGATGAACTATTGGATGAATTACATGGAGAAATTTATTTTACCAAGTTGGATCTTCGTTCAGGATATCATCAAATTAGAATGAAGACTGAAGATATTCCAAAAACATCATTTCAAACTCATGAGGGTCATTATGAATTTTTGGTCATGCCTTTTGGCCTTACCAATGCACCTTCTACATTTCAAGGGTTGATGAATTCCATTTTCAAACCCTTCCTTAGAAAATTTGTGCTAGTATTTTGATGATATACTAATCTACAACAAGTCTTGGAAGGATCATGTTGAACATGTTGACAGGGTGCTCAAACTATTGCAGGAGAAACAATTATATGCAAAAACATCCAAATGTTTCTTTGGAGTACAAGAGGTGGAATATCTCGGTCATATTGTATCTCACGAGGGTGTTAAGGTAGACCCTAACAAAATTAAAGCCATTAAGGAATGGAAAGTCCCCACAACCATAAAGAAGTTGTGAGGATTTCTCGAGTTAACAAGGTATTATCGCAAGTTTGTTAAGAATTATGGGAGAATAGCAGCACCTCTAACAACATTATTGAAGAAAGATGCATTTTCATGGACTCCTGAAGCAACTAAGGCCTTTGAACATCTTAAACAGGCAATGTGCCTAGCACCGGTCTTAGCTACGCCAGACTTCACAAAAACCTTTATTGTGGAATGTGATGCCTCAGGAAATGGAATTGATGCCGTTTTAATGCAGGAAGGAAGACCCATTGCTTTTGAAAGTCGTCCAATCAAAGGAAAGTATTTACATAAACCTATTTATGAGAAGGAAATGTTAGCAATACTGCATGCACTAAAGAAATGGCGAACTTACCTAATGGGAAGAAACTTCAAGGTAAAAACTGATCATGATAGTCTTAAACACTTTTGGAACAAAGACTATCTTCAGAAGAGCAGCAAAAATGGGTCACAAAGATGTTGGGTTATGACTTTGAAATAATCTACAAAAAAGGAAAGCTTAATGTTGTTGCAGATGCACTCTCAAGAAAGAATGAAGAGGTGGAAGCATTGCTTTGTGCCATTTCTATTATCCAACCGTATTGGATAACCAAAGAAAGAGATGAATGGAAGAAGGACAAAGATGTATGGACACTCATTCAAAAGTTGCAGCAAGATCCTAGTACATCTGATACATTTAGTTGGAAAATGATTCCTTATGGTACAAATATCGCTTATATCTTTGTAAGAATTCCCAACTAAAACAAAATATTCTTCTGGAATTGCACACTTCTCCTTTAGGAGGACACTCAGGATTTTTAAAAACTTACCACAGGGTGAAGAAAGAATTTTTTTGGGATGGCCTTAAATCTGATATTCAAAATTTTGTGGCGGAATGCTTGGTTTTCCAGCAGAATAAAGTTGAGACAATTAAGACCCCAGGTCTCCTACAACCTTTATCCATTCCAAGTCAACGTTGGGAGGAGATTTCAATGGATTTTATCACAGGTTTACCTAAGTCCGAAGGAAAGAGTGTCATCATGGTGGTAGTTGATAGACTTACCAAGTATGCACACTTTTGTGCATTATCTCATCCATTTAAAGCTAGTACAGTTGCTACTACATTTATGGAAACAATTCAAAAGATACATGGAAACCCAAAGGTTATTGTGAGCGACAGAGATCCCATTTTTACTGGAAATTTTTGGACAAAGTTATTTTCTTGTTTGGGTACTCAATTAGCTCATAGCTCATCTTATCATCCTCAATCTAATGGTCAAACCGAGATAGTAAATAAATGTTTGGAAGGATATCTTCGTTGTTTTGTATCTGATAAACAAACACAATGGGTCAAGTGGTTACCTCTCGCTGAATGGTGGTATAACACTTCCTTCCATACTGCAGCAAAAATGACCCAATTTATGGCACTTTATGGATATCATCCACCATCCATCACATCATCTTTAAGGGAAAATTCGAAGGTTCAAGCAGTGGAAGATCACATCGAGCATCAGCAAGAAGTTCTCCAACTCTTAAAGGATAACCTGAATTTGGCACAAAATCAAATGAAACAACATGCAGATCAACATCGCAGCGAGAGAAGTTTTGATGTAGGAGATTGGGTATTTTTACGGCTACAACCATACAAACAAATGTCCCTCAAGCAAGCTAAGAAGGATAATAAATTATCGCCAAAGTACTATGGTCCTTACAAGGTGTTGCAAAAGATTGGTACTATGGCATACAAAATGGAGCTTCCTGCTTCTTCGCGAGTACATCCAGTTTTCCATGTTTCATGCTTAAAGAAGGTTATAGGTGAAAATCTTCCAGTTCAAACAATATTGCCAGAACTTGATGAGGAAGGAAAAATCATATTGGAAACTGAAGCGGTCACAGAAACAAGAACTTGATAGCTATGGAATCGATCAATTTTAGAGTATCTCATCAAGTGGAAGAAACTACCCATTGAATATTCTACATGGGAGGATAAGAATTTTATACAGAAGCACCCAACTACTCAAGCATTGAGGACAACACTTTTTGAAGGAGAGGGGCATGTTAGGTCCCTATATTTCTAGTATGGTCCCTTATTGTTGTTTGTGTAACCCCTATTTTTATTATCGTGACTTTGTAACCCCCATTTTGTTATTATTGTGCCCTTAAATTATTATTTAGGTCGATTAGGATTACATTTCAGGCCCACTAGGATTACATTATGGCCACATGGACTCCTATATATAGAAAGGAGGTTTTGTAAATTGTATCATCAAAGAATTGTTCATTTATGTAATGTATTGGAGGTTGCCCCCTCGAAGTGGCTTATTTATAAGGCGTTGATATCTCTTTTCTTCTATTTTTGGAGTTGGTTACACAACATATGCCACTATCCCTGTCTTTAGCCAGCTTATAAGACTATACAGAGAGGCACACATGAAATTCATGGTCAGTAGCCCAAAAAAGCCTGAAAATTCTCCCATTTACTCTGTCCATACTGACCTGGATTCTTTTATCCTTTACAATAATGAATCCACAAATAAGCTAGAGCTAGAAGATAGCGACTCAGACAACCAATTAGAGGCCCCAAATCTAGAAATAATGGTAGTTATAGATATGGAAGAAAATGGGAGAGAAACCTTTGAACAATGCGTTGAAACAACAAACCAGAGTGAACAAAGCCAAGATGGTAAACAACAGACTACCCGTCACGCTGAACTCTATGAAAATCCTGAGGAACGAGACCCATCACGACATGTTGTGGATCTCAGAACAGAACATAATGATGAACAAGGAAATAGGGATGAAAACGATGTTAACCCTACAAAAAATCCCTTATGGTGCATGAAATTTGACGGTTCTTGCACTAAAAAGAGTGCGGGAGCTGGGGTATGGTTGGTCGACACTAAAAAAAATTACTCTGAGAGCCATGCTTTCAGGCTAGATTTCAAATGCACTAACAACATTGCAGAGTATGAGGCTCTCATCCTAGGATTGCGTCTATTG
The DNA here is from genome assembly GCA_034641835.2 of Pinus albicaulis. Taxonomy (NCBI): domain Eukaryota; kingdom Viridiplantae; phylum Streptophyta; class Pinopsida; order Pinales; family Pinaceae; genus Pinus; species Pinus albicaulis. Next base: position 1,301,859,727 of record CM076577.1, on the reverse strand, counting down.
AAAGAACTAGGAGCCAAGAAGATAATTGTTCAGGGAGACTCAGAATTAGCCATCAAACTGCTGAATGGAGAATATGTTGTTAAGCAACCTAGACTAAGGGTATACAGAAATAATGCCATGGATTTCCTGAAAACGTTTGCAAAATATGAACTCGTGTTTGTCCCAAGGAGTCAAAACATAATTGCAAACGGATTGGCCTGCGCTGTTAGTTCATGCCAGGAATCACCTAGTGATAAACAGATCATCATTCATGCAAAATATAGACCTGCAGTGCCAGATAATGAGAAATATTGGCAGGTCTTTGAGGGCGACAAGAAGATAGAGGATTTCCTACTTAGTAGAAACGAGTTTGAATTATCTGATTCAGATTCTAAATCCGATGAAAATTTCCTAAACGAAGAGCCCCCTGAAGAAGAAAAACCATCTAGTGCCGTAAAAATCAACATGTTAACTAAAAAACTTGGAACTCATACTGAAGAGTATGAGGACACAGAAAACGAAGACATTAAGGTATTGCCGTCAAAAGACAAGAACATACCTAGGGGGCTAGCACCATTAGAATACCTTTTTTATTTTAATGACGTAGAAAAGAAACCCACTGTAGAATACATGGAGTCTAATGTCGAGGAATGCAACGTAGGCACCGAGGATAAGCCTAAAATGATTAAAATAGCTAGGTCCTTGCCAGTAAACATGAAAAAGAAATACATTGACTTGTTTAAAGAGTTTGTTGATGTGTTTTCCTGGAGCTATGAAGACTTAAAAGCCTACGATACAGAAATCATCGAGCACAAGATCCCATTGAAAGAAAACCAAAAACCCTTTAGGCAAAAACTGCGTCGAATTAATCCAATACAACTGCCCCTAGTGGAAAAGGAAATCAAGAAAATGTATGAGGTAGGAATCATTGTGCCTGTAAGGTTTTCAGATTGGGTTTCTAACCTTGTAGCTGTAAGGAAAAAGACAGGAGAAATCGGACTGTGCATTGATTTCAGAAACCTCAACAGAGCCTCCCTAAAGGACAATTACCCTTTACCCAAAATGGAACACATCCTACAAAGGGTAGTTGGTTCAAAGAGGATTTGTTAGATGGTTTTTCAGGGTATAACCAAGTTTTAGTACTCCCAGAAGACCAACTCAAGACAGCTTTCACCACTCCTTGGGGCACTTTCATGTATGTGAAAATGCCTTTTGGATTAATGAATGTTGGGGCCACTTTTCAAAGGGCCATGGACATTGCATTTTCAGAGGAGATAGGGAAATTCATTGTAATTTACCTTGGTGACATAACAGTTTATTCCAAATCTGATGAGGAGCACCTTAAACATCTAAGAAAGGTCCTGGAAAAGTGCAGAAGGTTTGGACTATCTTTAAATCCCAAAAAGACAGTGTTCGGCCTGCAAGAGGGTAAACTCCTTGGCCATATTATATCAGAAAAGGGGATTAAAATAGATCCAAAAAGAGTTGAGTGAATACTACAGATTAGCCAACCAAGGAACATAAAAGAATTACAGTCCTTTATTGGAAAAATTAACTTCTTAAGGAGGTTTATTCCCAACTTAGCAGAGCTCCTTAGAAACATGACTAATATTCTCAAAAAAGAAGTAGGAGTGAATTGGACTGTAGAAGCCAAAAGGTCCTTTGAATTGGTAAAAAATGCACTCACCCAGGCACCAGTCCTAATCAGCCCTGACTTTTTAAAAGATTTCCTTATTTTCTCCTTTGCCTCAGAGCATACCATGGCTGCAGTCCTGTTGCAGAAAAACCTAGAGGGACAGGAACAGCCTATTGCTTTTTTCAGCAAGGCTTTAAGGGATGCACCCTTGAAATATAACATAATGGAAAAACATGCCCATGCTTTGGTAATGGCCTTAAAAGACTTTAGGGTGTATATTCTACATTCCCACATCATTGCTTATGTGCCTAACATAGTGGTAAAACACATCTTGTCACAAGACCCAGATGGAAAGAGGGGCAAATGGATTGTTGTAATATTAGAGTATGATTTGGAAATCAAACCCACCAAACTCATTAAAGGTCAGGGCTTGGCTCAATTAATGGCTGAATCTAATCTACAAGCCCTTGACATTAACATGGTAGATGCCTTGGATGAACAGGAAGAATTACCTGCTCCCACTGTGGAAGAGCAGTTCCAAAACTCACCTTGGTATGCTGACATTTTGTATGTACTTACAAATCTTAATGCTCCTCCTGATTTATCAAAAAAAAAGGCAAGGTTTTTAAAGTTGAAAGCTATGAATTATTGCATTTTAAATGAATGTTTATATTGGAAAAATGCTAATGGTTTATTGCTTAAATGTTTGCCTAAAGTTGATGCAGAAAGGATCAAGCATGAATTCCATGAAGGAGAGTGTGGAGGTAATCTCTACTGGAAAACCACAGCCAATAAAATCCTTAGAGCTGGCTATTACTGGCCCACCCTCTTCCAAGATGTCCATAAAATGATAGTTTCCTGTCACAAATGCCAAATTTTTTAGAGCAAGAGAAAACTCCTTCCTTTACCATTACAACCTATCACTGTTGAAGCTCCTTTTCAACAGTGGGGCCTAGATTTCATAGGAGAAATCCATCCTGCTTCATCTGCCCAACACAAATGGATTCTCACCGCCACTGACTACTTTACAAAGTGGATAGAGGCCATCCCTTCTAGGAATGCCACAGATTTTGTCATTATAAAATTTCCTGAAGACCATATCCTGTCTAGATTCGGCTGCCCTAGGAAGATTATTACTGATAATGCCGCTGATTTTGGTTCCAAAAAGATGATTGATTTTTGTCACAATTATCAGATTACACTCGATCATTCTACTGCTTATTACCCTCAAGGTAATGGGCTAGCAGAATCATCAAATAAAATTTTGGTGACCATCATCAAGAAGCTGCTTGAGGAAAATAAAAAATCATGGCATAACAAGTTGGTGCATGCTTTGTGGGCAGACAAATTGACCACAAAGAAGTCCATTGGAATGTCCCCTTACCAGCTTTTTTATGGAACAGATGCAGTGTTTCCTGCCAGCCTAGGTGTACCAGTGATAAAAATTAGTCCAAGAAATATAGTCAGAAGAGGACAGCATGATAAGGAGGATTAATCAGACAATACATATCCAGCAGACAAGGGAAGAGGTCTACAACAGAGCTCAGAAGGTGCAAGAGAACATAAAGAAGTTGTTTGACAAAAGAACAAAGGCTTGTGACTTCAACATTGGAGACAAGGTACTCAAGTGGGACTCCAGAAGAGAAGATAAGGGTAAACATGGCAAATTTGACAGTTTGTGGCAAGGTCCTTACATTATCCAGTCCACCATTGGTCCAAATGCCTTTTTTCTGCAAGATTTAGATGGCACAAATCTGTTTGGGGAACCTGTCAATGGCGGGGTGCTCAAGCATTACTACTGCTGAGTTCGATTTTAAAGCTTTCATTTCCATTGTAAATACCATTGCTTTGTTCAGTTTCACAAAAGAAAAATATAAAAAAACAATAGAAAAATAAAAGAGGGCAGATTGTAAAAAACAATAAAGGTACAGCCCCGTACCAAAAAAAAGAAACAAATCTGAAAGTGTGCAAGCTCAAATGCCACTCCTGAAAAACACACTTCTAGTTAGTCAAACAGCCTAATCTTGACTAATTAGTTTTCAATTTACTGCTGATAGGATAGTGAATTCGATTTGCCAAACTGTTTAAACTTGGCTTATCAGTAGATAGATTAGGATAGAAATTAAAGGTTCAAACATGCTCAAAACCTGAACCTAAGTTTCCAAAGAGAATGACTCAAATCTGTTTCAAAATCTGAGTCAAAAAGATGTAAATCTAATTCTAATTAGCTCAAAATCTAAAACAGAGAACAAGGAAGAAACAGCTCAAACAAGAGTCAAAACGGAGCTGTGAAAGGTGAAGGAAGTTCTTGAACTTTCAGATCTTAAGCCTTCCATTTTTTATTTAATTTTCTGCAAAATAAATGTCTATGTGCAGCTTGTTTTTATGCCATAGATCACAGCAAGTCAAACAGCTTAATCTTGACTTGACTGTTTTTAAATTTCTGTTGTAGAATTTAGAGAATAAAATCTGTTAGACTGTTTAATCCTAACAGATTAGTAGATTAGGTAGAGAAACATATGAACTCAACTGTTTAATCTGATTTCATGGAGAAATAAGGAGTAGAAATAGATTAGATTTCCTGTTTTCAAGAGAATAAAATGTTGTAAAAGAGTTTGTTAATCCAAGTGCACTCTAATGAAGAAAAAATGTTAGATCAGTAGGATTGGGTAGGTAGAAAGCTTGTTGATAAAGACCCATTGTTTTTCATGGCTGCTAATGTGTTTTCAGAAAAAAGAAGATCATCTAAGCAAAGAAGGTAGCCCAATGGATGATGGCACTAATCAGCCTCCAAAAGAAATGCAGGTCTGAAGTCCTTGATGCCTTCAAAAAGGCACCATCCCCAAGTGGAGCCACTGTTGGCCACCTATTGAATTTGTTCTATCAAAAGGTGGCCAAAACATTGTTTAGCCTTCAAGAAATAGTTTCATTGCTAAAATGTTATCTCTTGAAGCCTCTGGAAGATCTCATGCCTTTGTCTAAAAATCTTCACTGACGTTTCCCTTCAGAACTCAGAAATTCTGCTAAAAATTCCATGAGAAAGACTGCTGCAAAATCCCCTTTTATCCCCTTCCTTCACTCAGAAACTAACCTTCATTTTTACTCTCTTTTTTCCCATCATTTTCCTCTGTTTTCCATTTTCCTCATCTCCCCTTCATAAAATCTCCTTTGCAGAGTTTAAAACTCTTTTCTAAACTCTGCCGAAACCTCAAATCCTTTTAAAATCCATGGAAAATCCATAAAAAATGCCTTTGTTGTATTACAGACTTAAGCCCCGTCGGGCTAAACCTGAACCACTTCCCCTCCATATGCCCGCACCCTAGAACCAGGCGCTATGCCCATCGGGCACTTATCGCATCGGAAGTAATCAGTGAGCACAAGTCTTTGGCTTTCATAAAAGCCTCTGATGTGATTAGCTATGTTATATATGAGCGCTGGTCCTTTTGCCGCTTCAAAAAACCAGAGGCCCGCAATTGGGCGCTCAAACTAATGAATAATCCATTCCCGATCCATTTTTTCCTTTGCAAATACATAAAACCCTCTTACCCAAAGTTTTTCCCTAAAACGCCGGAGTTATGTTTTTTAATGTAAAAATGGGTTGATTGAAATAGACCCGCATCATTTCTCCGATGGGATTAGCCTTCCCTTTTGCTAAACCCCCGCCCCGTCCGCTTTCTGCTCCATAAAAATTTCACCCAGGACCAAGTGTTAGGAGTCCCGAGGTGCTAATCGCATCACAAGTTTCAAATGGTTAGATTGAAAGACCGGGCCCAACAGTTCTGATGCAATTGGCCCTTTATCGTATAAAGCCCTGGGCCTATTATCATTTCATATAATCAAAGGCTCCGCAATCAGGCGCCATGACCATTCCATATATATATTAATCTGCCCGACAGCAAAACTTTGTTTTATATTGAAAATTTGGGTTTTTTCATATGTTTCAAAAGGTTTCCGCCGGAGCACAGTTAAAGCGATATCTGTCGTCGATCTGGAGCCGATCGAACGACCCGCTCTACATCGCATCGCAATTTTCATTTGATGCATTAGTTTGTCCACCCCCGATGGGCCATCCCTCCAATTCACTCCCCACCATTGATCTGATCCTCAGATCAATGGCCAGCGCTCAATCGCTCCGTTGCACTCCAAGTTCATTACCCCGCCGATTGCGCTCTCCCGACGCATTTCCCACCGTCGATCTGATCTGCATATCGATGGTTTTCATCTAATCGCATCACCCTCCCCGATCGCGCAATCGCATCGGCGATTTTCATTACACCCTCCTTCTTTCCCCCGCTGATTGCGTCCTCCGATTGGATTTGGACCATCCACGTGTCCAGATAGGACGGCCCAGAGCTTTCCCGCATGGTTTCATCGCCTTTCACCTTTCCACTTTATGTTTTTTTACTAATCCCCACCGTCGATCTTCGCGCGATCGACGGATCTGATTTATTCTCTTTCTCCGCTCTCCTTTGACCATTTCTAATGAATCCCAACCATTGGATGATGCCATCCGACGGCCCTTCTCTTTTCCCACGCCCTCTGAAAACAATGTTACCGATGAAATAGGTAACCGCACTGTTACCTACTTTTTTTTGGTAGCATAAAAATCACCCGATTTTGAAAAGTGGTGATGCAAAATCACCCCTTTTTTTTGTGCACATTTTTGACACTCTAATATTTTTATTTATGAAGTATGAATATTTGTTTTAAAATGTTAGTGATTTTCATGCTAATTTTGAAACGTATTGATGCAGCATCAACCTTTTTTTTTTTAGAGCGGTGATTTTCATACTAATTTTGAAACGTATTGATGCAGCATCAACCTTTTTTTTTAGAGTGGTGATTTTCATGCTGGTAATAAAACACAAAACTTAGATAAAAATATATATATATATAAACAATAAAAAAACCAATAAAAATGGTCAAAAAAACAAAATTAACTTGTAAAAATAAAAAAATTTAAACAAAAATAAATAAATAAATAAACAAAAATATTCGAAAATTATATCAAAAGAAATGAAAAAATTTGAAAAAAAAAACACATAATTTAAAGAAAAAAAACAAAAATTAACCAAAAAAATAAAAAACATCAAAAACATTTTTTTCTAAGTTATTAAAAAAAACCATATAATTAAAGAAAAAAAAATAAAAAATTTAAAAATAATTAAAATTACAAAATTAAAATTTAGATTAAAAAAATAAAATACAAAAAAAAAAAATTTAATTAAAAAATAATAATAATAAGAAAAAAAAATACAAATTTGAAAATTTAAAAAAAAAAGAAAATTTAAAATTGAAAAAGAAAATTAAAATAAACAAAAAACTATCATTAAAAAACAAAAAAAATGAAAAAAACCACGTGCAAATAATTAAAAAACAAATATCCATAAATTTACTGTTTTTTTTTAAATGAAACAATTTATAAATTTTAAAAATGAAAAACTAAATAAACTAAAAGATTTTTTTAAAAAAATTAAATTAAATTAAAATTTAATAAATTTAATAAATAAATTTTAAATTTTAAAAAATAATTAATCTAAGATATTAAATCTAAAAACAAAATTTAAAAAAAAAAATAAAACAAATTAAATTTAAAATTAAAAAAAATTGAACTAAAAAATAATAATTTTTAATTTTTTGAAATTTAAAAAAAAAAAAAAAATTTAAAAATTAAATTAAAATATATATATATATATTAAAAAATTAAAAAAAAAAAAAAGAAAAAAAAAATTCAAATTAAAAACAAAATATATCAAAAATTAAAAACAAAATAAAATAAAAATATGTTATGATTTAAAAAAATTTTAAAATAAATAAATTAATTAATTAAAAAAAAAAAAAAAAAAAAAAAAAAATTGTGTCATCGTGGTGGCGTCGCTGATCGGCCTCCTGCAGCAGAAGGGCGATTCTGGGAATCGCCTTCCCGGGCCTCCCGCCGCGGGGAGTCGATTCCCGGAGCCCTCGCCGCCACACAGGCAAGAGGCGGGAGTTGGTGGCGCCACCACAATCAAAAAATTCTTTTTTTTTTTTATTTTTTTTTATTTTTAATATATATTTTTTTTTAATTCAAAAAATTTTAAATTATATTTTTTTAATTTAATTTTTATATTTGAAATTTAATTTGTTTTAATTTTTTTTGTTTTTCTTTCTTTTCTTTTCTTTTTATTCATTTTTTTTTTCTAAATTTTGTTAATAATTTTTATTAAATTTTGTATTTTTTTTTAATTTAATTGCTTTTTTTTTCATATTTTTTTATTATTATTATTAAATTTTATGTTTTAGTTTTCATTTAATTTTTAAAATTTAATAAATTTTGTATTTTTTTTAATTTATTTGAATTTAATATTTTTTTTTTAATTATTTTTTTTAATTACATAAAATTTTTATATTTTTTTTTATTTCAATTAAAATTGTATTTAAAATCGGATTTTTTTTTTTAATTAAACTTAATATTTTTCAAATTAATTTGTTTTTATTTAATATATTTTTTTTTAATATATTTTTTTCAATTTTTCGTTTTTAATTGATTTTTAAAGTTTTCTTTGCACCATTAATGTTTTTTTTTCTTTATATTTAAAGTTTATTTTTTCCAAAATTTATTTGTTTATTCATTTATTTATTAAAAATTATATATATATATATATATATATATATATATATATATATATATATATATATATATATTGGTTATTTTAATATTAACATTTTTTTTAAAATATAATAAAATCTAATATATATTTTTAATTTAAGTTTATATATATATATATATATATATATATATATATATATATATATATATATATATATATATATTATTTTTTATAATTTAAATTTAATTTATTTTTTAAAATTTATTTGTTTTTTAATATATATTTTTTTTAAATTTAATATTTTTATTGTATTTTATTTTTCATTTTTTATTTTTAATTAATTTTTCATTTTTTTACTTTTAATTTAAATAATGTAAATTTTTCTTTTTTCTTTTTTCTTTTTTTTTCTTTTTTTTTTTAAATTTAATATATTTCTTTAAATTTAATTTTTTATTTTAAAATTTATTTATTTTTTTTAATTTAATAAACATTTTCTTTTTCTTTTTTAAATTTAATTTCTATATTTTATTTTTTATAATTTCTTTCTTTCTTCTTCTTCTTCTTCTTCTTCTTTTTTTTTTTTTTTTTTTTTTGAAATTTTAATCTTTAAATTTTATTTTTTTCATTTTTTTTTTTTCTTAAGAATTTTAGGTTTTTTAAAGCATAATTTTATCAAATGTTGAAATTTGACATTCAAAAAAACCAAGTGCGTTCTGGAATACACTTTTTTTGTTTTGGGGGTGTTTTTTCATGTTTTTTGAGTCTTTTTGGGCTAGAGTTCCCGTTTTGAGGTTAGGTTACCTATTTCATCGGTTACAGTGTTTGAAGCAGTTTAACCCAAAACGCAGGATTTCTTAATTGGTTTCGTGTTTTGCAAGTGATTAATGGTTTTCCATTATATTAAAAGAAAAGCCAAGAAATTTAGAATAGCGGTCCCGCGCCTTTGATTCTCAAAGGAACCATTCGCTGAAACTCAGATTACTGGCTTGATGTTTCGCAGAGCATTGCATCTGATCATAGACCCTGCACATCAACAAGACACAACAATACATAAAAGAAGCAAAGAGTATCAGTGTTAAAAGATCTAAGCCAAAGTAGAAAATCATGTTTGAAGATTTCCTAGCACAATTTGAAGGATTAAGGCACACATTCAGCAAATTAAAAGCCTAAATCCACGGATAAAGACATCATAAAGACAGGAAGACATAGGATAAGCCTGATCTGACCTAAAACACAGATCTCAAGTAACTTAAAGGTGTTTTAGGAATAGATGAAGACATCTGTCGATCCGAGAAAGCCTCCACCACCACAAGCAGAGGCCAATCGAACCCTCTCCAGCTTCTAAAGGCACCTGCAGCATCACAGAAATCAAAGAAGGCTTAGTCATTACCTGAACAAGAGGTGTTTGCTTCAAGACAGCTGAACAATTAATACAAATCAAAGATCTTATCTCTAATTGTCGGCAAAACTATTTTTAAAGATTAAGAACAGCCCAGAAGCGAATATTTTTGATCATTAAGCCTCGGGGAGTAGAAACAGAGTTACTTCAACATGACACAAAGCCTCAAAAGTCAACAAAAGCTCCCACTGAGTGTAATCCTAAGTTTAAATCAATTAATGCAGATAAACATCTGTAAATTTCTTCATCAAGCCCCTCAAAGGCCGAGAAGTCATCAATCTGTATTAATTGACCCAGGAGATCTTTTATCAGATCCCACCTCCTCATTCTTCTATAAATACTTCTGTAGAAGATGAGAAATTGTTGGTCTCTAGACATCTGAATGCATGTAATAAGTTTTCTGAAGCTACTGATGCCCTGTTTGCAATTTGAAGATACATAAACTGATATGAGAAGTTTGAAGTTGTAGAGACCCACCGAGCCTGCCGATTGTAACTGGTTTGAACATCAAATACAAGCTGCTGATTTATGGGATCCTGATTTATGTCAATGGTGATGTGTTCCTCACTGTCAATTGTTATTCTTTTTAATTTTTTCACTCTGTCCACTTTCTCTGATAAAGAACAACAAATGTAGAGCTAGGATTTACTCTCAATAGTACCCTGCTCTTACTGAAAGATTTATTTCCATGTTTTCTTTATTCGAAAGTTCTCTTTAAAGAGTATATTGAAGTAGGTTGGTTTCAAAGCACTTGCCTGATCTAAATTGCTCTTTGTGATTATTATCCGTGTTTCCTTTAGAGTATATTGAAGCAGGTTGGTTTCAAAGCACTTGGCTAATCTAAATTTCTCTTTGGGATTGTTGTCTGTGTTTTTCTTATAGAATATGTTGAAAGCAAGGTAGTTTGAAAGCACTCACCTGATCTTAAGCTATTCCAACTGTTTTTAAAAATTTTTCTAACTAAAGTACTTCAATGCAGGCTATTTTAAAAGCACTTACCTGATCTCAGAATACTTTTATGTTTTTCCTTAAGTACATGCCGAAGCAAAATAGTTTGAAAGCACTTATTTGATCTTAGGCTGTTCATTGTTCTTCATTTGTTTTGTTCTCCATTTCCTATCTGTCCCATTCCATAAAATCAACTTAAGAGATCATTTTGACATAAGTGACTTGCCCCATAGATCCTCCTTGAACCCTACTATCCAATTAAAATCCTCCTATGACTCCATAGCCCAATGGGTTAAAACTGTTTTTGCCTTTTCTGTCAGCCGAATCATTCCTTCACTTGTAGACATCTTCATCCTTTATGTTGAACTACCTTCACCTTCATCATGTCTTTTCCCAACCAAAAACAAACAAAACCCATGCTCTTCATAACTAGCCTAATATCACATTTCAGGTTTTAAAGATCACATCTTTAAACTCATTCATAGAGAGATCCCTCTCTGGATTCAGGAGGGCTAGATCCTTGAATCCCAAAGCGGTTTGATGTTGTCTTATTTTTTGGTTTTTCCAATCTGGCCAAAATTTAGGAACCCCAACAGGGTATAGGAAGAAATTCAATTCCTTGGCTACTTTACAATGAATAAAATTATGGGTACTACTTAAATCAATCAGTACTATTACATTTTTATTTTTGATGTGTCCTTCTATCTTGAGAGTTTGAGGAGTGGTAATTCCTGCCAATGAATTACAAGATATGGTCGGATTCATTTCTTCTTCCTCTAAGGTTGGTTCCTGGTGTATATCCTCTTATTTTTAAGTTTCTTGTTCCTTTTCTTCATCCTCTTCACAATGTATGTAAAATAATTTCTTCTCAACACACTTATGACCTTTAGTGTATTTGCTATCACAACTATAACAAATCTTGTTTGCTATTTTTTCTTCCAGTTGTTGTGTTTTCAAGGCTTGTAGGTTATGGAAGTCTAGGAGTATCAACACTTCCATCTTTATAGATGTGAGTGGTAGGCTTCCTTGTCGTCATACTTTTGCCTTCAATTCTTCTTGCCAACCTGAATGCCTTCTCCAATGAATCAGGTTCCCAAAGGCGAACCTCATGTTGGATGTTATCCTTTAAATTCCCTATGAAGACATCAGCCTTGTGCTCCTCTGGAATATCCTTTACCCTTATATTCACTTTTTGAAAGTCCTCAATGTGCTCCACCATTGAACCCTTTTGTTTGAGATTTATCAATTAGCTAAAGAAGGTGTTTCTCTTTGTATCCTCATAATGTGCTATCATTTCCTCCGTAAAAATTGACCAAGTGACAATTTGTTTACAATATCAAAGCCATCGATACCATGTAATTGTATTTTGTTCTAAATATAAAGTTGTCATACGTACTTTTTGTGTGTTTTGCACATTATGGAGATCAAAATATTTCTCCATCTGTAGTATCCATGTTACGGGATCCTTGCCATCAAACTTCCTCATATCGATCTTTGGAATATGGTGGGTCTTCAATTCAATGTTATAGTTTATGAAATCATGATTAATGTTTATTTTGTTCTCGTCATGAGTTCCCTCTACTACCTTTTCGTCATTAGGAATCATTTCTTGTAGCAACTTGGTCAAACCTTCCTTCAAACTTTCCATGTCTTCTTTCAGTTTTTTCTATACCATCGATCTTAGCTTCTATTCCATTATTCAAACCATCCATATTAGCTTCCACGCCTTTCTTCAATCCATCCATGTATTTCTTCAAACCATCCATCTTAGCTTCCATTGCATTTTTTGTTACTCTTTGTGAGAGTGAAATTTGTTGCACATGGTCTCGTAATTTTGATATACCATGTTACACTTCTTCCTCTTCATGAGTCATAGTAGAACCTTCTGATGGCTTAATGGGTGTGGAATTATTTTTGGGGGGCATTTTAGAACCCAATATTGATATTTATGCTTCAATATTCCCTTGGAATCAATTCAAACTGATTTTTCAAACAAGACTTATGTAATTTTAAAAAAACAAATACACACTTTTTTCTTACTTTGGAGGAGCTCTATATTGAAATTGATGTATCTCTGTAATTTCGTATCCCCGCGATTTGATCTTTGGTCTTGTAGCAGCCCTGTAAGTCTTATTTCCAATACCATAGTTCAGACCCAATTTGGATTCTTCAAGATAAATTTACGCCCAATATTCCACAATGACCTAATGATGGGTTGGTTCAGCAGAGAAAACTTGTACGACGTTCCACTTGCATTGTTTCATGCTTCCGCTCTAAAATTGATACACAAGAAACTGCAGTTCATGCACTTTCTGTCACTTCTTACATAATTTCAATCTAATGTTTGAAACAAAAGTTATGATGATTTTCCTTCGGCCACTTGTTTGAGATGAAATTATGGATCCTGGAAAAACCCTAACTTCTGCAGATCATATCTCTGAAAATATAGTGAACCATGATCTGAAATTTTTCCATGATGTTCCCCAGGATTTCGACTCAAATGGGTTTTTTTTTCAACGTCTGAACCTTTGTAGAAAAAAATTATAGCGACAATTCCAATATGCCTTGTTTGGAGCAACGAAACCCTAGAATCCAAAGTTGTGATACCAAATGTTATGAAACCAGCTCACAAAATAGAAGAAAAGATAGATCAACGACTTAGAAATCAAACACTTCGATGGGGAAACCTCCTTTACCTTACATAAATTAACAATTCTTGGATGATACAAATGACAAAACCTCCTTTCTATGTATAAGAGTCCAATGGGTCACAATATAATCCTAGCTGACATAACAATAACAATGTAAGGGCACAACAATAACAATAGTGGGCTTATATGGGGCACAATAATAACAATATGGGGACTACATGGGTACAACAATAACAATAAGGGGGCTATAATAACAATGAAAATAAGGGGATACACTAGTATTATAGGGACCTAGCATAGTCTCGTGAACCCGCTCGGATACCACTCTGTAACACCCCACCCCACATTTATACACTTTACAAGCTCACTATGGTAAACATGAGTGAATATTTACTATGCATGACTTGAAATCCAAGATGCACTTATGGAAACGGGGCCTAACTTACCAACTTGTACCAAACTTACTACAACACCCAAAGACACTAGATCATCCAGAATTCATACACTTTCCATTGGTGACCTTTCATCTAAGCTGGAACAACTTTTTACCTGATTTTACAGCTAAGCTGCATGCATGCATTCTTATCCGTACAACTAGAAGGCTCCAGCCACACGCACAAGCCATCCTCCTTGCGGCTACAACCGATATTACCTAGTTTTGTGCCTACGCTTGTGGATTCAATGTTGGAATTCGAGGGCTAGCCTACAGGACACTGCCCAAAACTTTATAGAACCCTGTCTATGATGATCACAAGTTTGCATAATATACATTTAGGCCCAGATCTTGCCCAATCTTTCCAAACACATGATAAACATTTAAACAAATAGATGGTAAACATAGTGAATATAGGTCATGAATGCATATTTGTTCACGATTTCCTTAGTTTCATCAGAGAATCATCAAGTAGGCTCACTACCCTCTCAAGATAGTTGCCACACACACTTATTAGCTCATGCATTCATATAACCATCCAATAACTCATAAAACCATAAACAGCATTCACAATAAGAGCACATCATATGTAATAATGTACCATGCCTATAACTAGCAAGTAACTAGAATGAATCCATGATAAACTAGTCATAAAATCAATGATATAGCCAATATTTGTGCTCATTGATCTCAATAAGAAATAACACATACTAACATATGCATAAAACCAACCAAATTCGGGACTTCCACGTACAACCCGACCATATATTGGGCTGAACCAAATCTTTATTTTAGCCAATCACCCCCGTGCCATATTCCAAGCATGAATGTGATATCACATGGGATAAACCAGAATCCAGAGGTTAAACCACCCCCCCCCCCCCCATGCCACAATGATTTCACCTAAACTGGTCCAAAAATCACCAAAACCAAAACAAGCTTGGATGCCTCAGGATTTCTTCACCGTACCCTAAGGAATTTTCCTCTCTCCACCCACATGTCAACTAGAACTTCCCAGAGAAAACCATCTCCACCCTCAACCCTTGGGATTTTCCTGAGACCACCTGAACCGAATATGAATCCACTGGAAATCCAAAGCTCAATCAAAATCAAAACCCACTATACCATGGATTTCCAAGAAATGGCAAAGGAAAGGTTGTATACCATTATCAATATAGGAAAATCACATGCCAATTACAACAAACATGACCAATATTAAACCAATGCATAAACCGCATTCACATCCCAACAAGATAACCAAACATGCAACCTATTACCTGCAAAATCCTCTTGTTTATTTTTCTTTCTCTTCTTGATTTTAGCCCTTGCTTACTTTTGTACAATCTTCCTCTTGCGCTCCGTTGCTTTTTCCAGCTTGCTTGCTCGCTTGAGTCCTCCTTGTTTCCCAGTTCTTATTCTCTCTCTCTTGCTCTTATCTTCTCTAAGTGAATGCTAGAATGTCCAAGAGTGTATGTGAATGTTCTCTCTCCTTTTTCTTTTATATTTCATTTCCTTTTTCTTCATTTTCCCTTGCATGCATATTCTTGTCTCTTCATCTTCCTTTTCTCTTATTTTCCTTTATTTCTTGTATTAATTTCCATTTATTGTCTTTTTCTTTTTCCAATCCCAGTTCCAGTTTCCATAACCAATAATAAACCACAAGTGAATCCTAATATAATGTTTTCCCCTCCATTCATCTTGGAATATGTGTCCCATGACCTTGGTTTTATTTTTTCCTTTTATAATACTCATTTATTACATGGAACTTTAACCCAGGTTGTTACACATTCATAGATATATGTTAATATAAAGTTGAAAAAACTTTCAATAAGAAGATACATTTTACATCTACATTTACAAATCATAGTAACTAATTATTTTAATATATAGCAATAGTGATCATATAGTTTTTCTATTTTTTCACTAAGCAGCAGGGACAAGCTACCATGTAGCACCTGTTTATATTATTCATATCATTTTTCTATTTTCCATTTTCCTAACTATATATTATTTCATATCGAATTACCTTACTTATTCTCCCTTTTTACTTAGTCTTTTTCTAGGTTGTGTGAAACTATTCTCCCACTTCATATTCCTCTCGACACTACTTTCTCCACACATAACCATTTATTATATTCCATTACCATTTCAAGAATGTATGCACACAACCATTTATTATATCACATAACCATTTATTATATTTCATAACCATTTTAAGAATATATATAAGGTTTTCAATACCACATCTTCCACACAACCCTAACTTCCGCACAAGCCTTTTCTCCTCACATTTCTTGCTCATAACCATTTATTATATTGCATAACCATTTCATGAATGCACGAAAGGTTTTCAATACCATGTATTTCGTGCACATAACCATTTATTACACTCCATATCCATTTCAATAATGTATACACACAACCATTTATTATATCCCATAACCATTTCAAGAATGTACAAAAGGTTTTCAATACCATAACTTCCACGCACCATTACCTCTACAAAACCCTAACTAAAACACAAACCTTTTCTCGACATGTTTCTCACATTTTATTACTTAGTTGTTTTTACCATCATTTATTTTTTCCACACACTTATCTTATTACTTATTCAATTTTACCCTTTGTTACATTACTTTTCACACTTAGACCATTTTTAATTTCTTTCGTGTCATCTTTGCATTGTTACTACTTCTCATATCATTTTTATCCTGTTATTTTGGCATATCTTCTTATGACACATGGAAACTAGCTAGGAATATCCCAAGGTGATATTTTGAAGAAAGTGATTGGGAACATATGATTGAGAAATAACATAACATAATGATTTGGCAATGAGATGGAGACCAAATACTAAATTACGCATGAGCTACACAAGGTCATGTGACTCTTTCTACTTCACACACAAGTAATATGAGGAGCCCATTTATTTATAAATCATTATGAATTCCCTCCCGTAATGCGTGTGATGAATAGGGCAGAGTTACAAATCAAAAATCCATGATTTATGTGGAGAAAATCAATGGTTATTGAGTCACTTTGTGTATATCAGAGGTGGTTGAGTCATGAACTTTCCTAGCGCATAACTTGAGTTCCTAATGTTTGATTTGGGAAAACAAGAGCTTTTTGGAAACATAGAAGAATGAAGAACACATTGAGAGTAGTATCCAGGGCTAAATTATATATATCATCCTAGAAAATTTATAAAAAAAAATAGTCACGACCAATTTCGAGCATATCACCAAATTATTTTTGAAAATGATTTATAAAAAAAAAAATATGTGGAATATCTAAAGTCGGATCCAACTTGGAGGATGAACTCATAACTTTGTATTTCTAAAAAGAGATTGTTTTGTATTCAATCAAATAGGAAGGACGTAATCTTCAAATAGTTACAAAGATAAATACAAGATTATAAATGGAAAAATCATGATCATAAAGTGGTGGTTGAAGAGACAGGATTTGTTTCACTTATGATCCTTCTCCAATTTTGTGAGTGTTTATTTTCCTTTGAAGCAATCCCCTACTCTCTTCTTAGCTTTTTATTAACCCAAATTTATTGAATTGTTGCATTCTCTCTAAATACAATCCCTAATTTTTTTTATTTTTTTTTTCTTATTGGTACCTTTATCATAGCTATTTGTTCCACGAGATCCCAATTCCAATCCTTCAGGGATGAATGAATTATATTTTATGTTTAAGTAACAAGATTTTGTGATTTTGATTTAAGCACTTGAATTTATTCTGAAACTTTAAGTCCATAAATTATATTTTAACTCTCGCAGAGAGCTTATTTTTGAAAGGCATTTCATTTGTGATTCTAAAAATTTATTTTCCAAACAAAAAGTAAGAGTCATGAATTTTTTCATATTCTCTTATGATTTTAAATGGGTCATAACATTTTATAGTTCTTTGAATGTATGGACCAATACTTTCTATTTCTATCTATCTGAATTTTCTTCAAATTTGTTTCCTTGCATATATTTATTAATGACAAAGTGGAATGGATTTTCAAGAACATAATTTATTTGTTATTATATTATTTTTAATTTGAAGAACACCTAGCCCACTCATAGGTGAATGTGTTGAATGATTAATATTTAGTACTCGAGTTATATGCATATTAGAGTGTGATTAATATAGGAGTACCACCTCTATAAAAACATAGAAGGAATATGAGAAAAGACCATAGGAGGTTTATTTTTTGTTTGACAAGAAAAGAGATCAACACCTTTTAAGAATTGTTGTAAGTTTCTTTAGATCTATGTTGTCACCATACATTATGTATCATGTAATTGTCAGTAAACCTCAGTAAATGTGAATGGTAAATTAAATTGGTGGTTGAGAGTGGGTACAACCACTCCAACCACATCTATCATGTATCAATATACACTAAGATTAATAGAAACTTGGATTGGAATCCTTCCTAATATATGTTTTTCTTGTGAATGTTCTTGAAATTATAATTTAGATATTTCTCTTGTTGTAAGTTATGTTTTACAACAATTGATGGCATTGCCTCCCCATTCGGATGAGTGACAACAACAACGAATGAAGGTTGTTCGAACCTACAATCGAAGAGAATGAATTAAATAAGCTCAAATTTTTCAAAGATGCAACTTGAAATCTATAAACAATTGAAGATGTTGCCAATGTTGATGTCGAAGACTTGCCAAAGAAGTGCGAGATCACGAAAATGTGAACCTATGGAAGAAAAAAAAAAAGAGTTTAAGATCAAATGGGAAAAATGCAAGTATAGTTCGTGGTTGCTACCAATATTAATATCGAAGATCTATAAAGTTGTTTACCAAGAAAATATCTTGTGCATAAAACAGTTCCAAGAAGAGAAATTTTGTAACTTGCAAATTATAAGAGAAATATATTTGTGAAAATTATTGGTGAATACTTGAATTTTGTTTAGTAATTTGGTGTGATTATTCACATAAAAATCTTCTTTGGACAATGGTAATAGAAATATTGTGGTTAATTGTTACACTAATTTTTGGTCATCTATCCATTTACAATTAGATGGATCGAAGTACACCATGTAAGACCAATTTTACCATAGTAAAATTGCTTTCACTATAAGAAATAATTTAATAAACCATATTTTATTAATTTATTTCTGGTTCAAACAAGAAACCCCATGAGCAATAATTAAATAAATCCTTATTTATTTTATTTTCCTCTAGGAATAATTAATTAAACCATTGTTTAAATAATATTCCTGGTCATATTTAACCCAATTTTTTTCAGTCTCTTGATGTTGTTTTTTAGCTTTTATGCCCTAAAACAGTAAAAATTCTAACTTTCGTGTGTTTTCAGGTGTTTTCCGCAGGTAACAGGTATCATCCGCGCCAGAGACGACAACTTTTTCCGCAACCTGCCACTCGAATATCCTGGATCTGGAACTCACACTTTTTGGCCCAAAAAATGTGACTTCTGCGTGAACTCGCACTTTTTAGCCCAGAAACTGTGATTTCCATAGTTTAAAGATCAGTACCTGCGAGCTACAACTTTTTTTGAGATTTTTTTGTGATAGTCAACGTTTGCCGCAAGCACTATTCTGGGTTTCCTGGCCTTCATCTGAGCCTGTCTTAGGCCTAGATATGCTCATTTTTTCTCCTTGAAGTAGAACAAAGCCCCTTAGGGTTTTAGTACACTTCCACCTTTCTAGGAGTGGTTTAGCTGAGTAGGTAGTCTGAGATTTTGCAACGCTTTCAGCCATTGTTTAGGTTCTGATCTATCCTTCTTTCAGGTCCCTTTTGATCGATCATTATTCCATCCAAAAAACCCTCTTGATTTTTTTTTGGTCTCTCCCTTAGGGTTCCCTTTTTTCCCCTAGGGTTTTAACCTTTCGCCTCCCATTTTGTAGCAGTTTTCCCATCTAGTTTCTTGTTGTTTTCTGCACCTTTTCTGGCAGATCTAAGTCAGTATATCCCTATCCCTTAGACCTTAGATATTTTTTCCATCTTATGATTTTTGAGTCAATTGCACCCACCTTTCAGACTATTTTTTTGGGAAGCCTTCTTTTGGGTTGAATTTATGCCTCTTTAGTTGTTTATTTTACTGTCTTTTCAGTTTTATTTACAGTACTTCAACATTTTTTATTTTTCTTTATACAACCATATGGGCTTAATTAAAATTAACGCACAAATTGCACACACGCAAACCTAAAGCAAAGAGCACTTGGTTTACACCGCCAAGCCAAGACATAAACATCGTAATTAATTTATCTGCCTCACCGAGCCTTTGTTTATCACTCTTCAACTTTTTTGTGTCAATGTGACTTGCCATCATTGTGCCCCCAAGGCGTTTATCTCAGAGACTTCAAGGCCTTCACCCTCAATTTCTATTTTTAATACTTACTCCACTGCGCAAGATCCGAGTTAGTCCTCCGTCAATTCCCCATACCGACTCTGATTATGGTTCATTGGGTTATTCCTTTGATTCCGAACCCGATTCCCCTCCCCCTCATACCATCATCATGTCAGGCGTTAATGCAGGTATTGGTCCTCAAGCTGGTGGTGGCCCTAGCCCTAATGCCGGAGCTACTACTGGAACCATCCCGAGTACTACTTTTCTACCTTTTATCGCAGGTTTAGTCCTTCCCGATTTCAGTCAGTTAATCAATGACCCTATACTCCACAATCTAGGTTGGTGTGTTATGCCAAGTAAGCTTCCTTCCGACATTCCTAAGTTTGAAGGAAACGCTGGAGAGGACCCTACTAATCATGTCTGCTCCTTTCACATGTGGTGTTCATCCAATTCTATTACTGATGACTCTATCCGCCTTCGGTTATTCCAACGTACGCTCACTGGAGAAGCTGCAAAGTGGTATGTCAACCAGGCCGCTACCTCTCATTCCACTTTTGGCGACTCTTGCTAAAGTGTTTCTATCCTACTTCCAGCTACCTCTCTGCTATGATATCAGTACCAAGTTGTTGACCACATTCCATCAAACTTCTGCCACCCGCCTTTCTAACTATGTCCAAGAATGGCATAAAAGGATGAGCTTGTGTCAATCTCACACATTTGACGACCGTGTCTATATGGATTGGTCTCTCAAAACGCTTTTTCCTTCCATTATTAAAGATGTCGCATCTCAATTTCCTCAAACAAAGGAAGAAGCTCTCTGAGTCGCATTGAAATATGACTTGATCTACGCCCAGTCTGGTTATGTTTATAAAGTTTTACCAAATCTTCCTAGACCTTGTGCTGCCAACACACCAGAGGAATCTCACGCTACCGACGATATCTTTGGATCTCTTTTACATCCGTATACTCATCCTTCCATGGGTTATGGTTTCCCCCCAAGGGGGGCCAACTCCTCCAACACTTATCCCCCTCCCGGCAGCATGTATCCGGGTCAAAGCATGCTTTACACATTTACTAAACTCAATCAACCGATGTCAGGGCTAGCTATTGCTCAGCCTGTTTACCCCAATGTTGCTCCACCTCCTTTCTATCCTTATCCACAACCTAGTGCTAAATCCCCTCCGGCATCAGCACCCCAACTTCTCGTGCCTTCCAAACCTCTGGTATAGCACCCATCGCCTCCTCAAGGCCAGGTGTATGCGTAGTAGAGTGAGACTAATCCTCCTAATTCGAAGAAAAAGAATAAGGGGAAAGGAAACCAGAACCAAACAGTGTAGGGTAACTAAGGGCACCAAGGTAATCAACCAAACGCACCCCAAGGGAACCAACCTATCACTACAAACTAGTAACAGGGTGATCAGCCCAAGAAGAACAGACCTTTTTGTACAAACAAGCCTTGTTATTATTGTGGTGTCCATGGCTATTATACTCATGATTGTCCCCTTTTATCCTAGATGCCCTAGTTGTGGGAAGCGTAAGAAACATTTAGAGGATAGCAAGCCCTCGCATCGGTCCCTCCAAATACTGCACCAGCTAAACCGTGTGTGTTCACTAATCCTTTCCCTCAGCAAGGATATGTGGTTGCCCAAACCCCTCAAGGTCAATCTACCCCTCAACCTTCATAGTCTGGTACCCCTGAGTACCATATTATCATGATGAATTCTGAAGAGGTCAATACCTTTGATGTCAACCTTCAGACCCGTTGTGCCAATATGACAAGCAACCCGCTACGTCTGCAATCGAGTCCCAAACCAAAGTTTCCACAAAGTCCATTTCAACACCCAATGTTCCCTTACAGATCCCTTAACGTTGGGCAAGGGTAATTCACAAGATCCAAAAAGGGCCATTACGCCAAAATTTTGCTTCCACCAAAGCCGCCCACACCTACAACATAATAGATGACTTGGCACAATCTCCTGCTGCCATGTCAACGCTGGAAGTCCTCCAGTCGTCTCCATCTCAATGAAAAGCGTTATTATTTGCTTTGAGCACTGTGGATCCTACAGATGATCATTTGACCGTCTTTGATGTTGACAAATCAGAACATCCCCCCTTACCTTCATACGTCACCTTCCAAATGCCATTCAAGATTCGTAATGCCAATGTTTCGCGATGTATCATTGACGAGGGTGCATCCACCTGTGTGATTTCTGCCTCTAATTGGAATAAACTCAGATCACCCAACTTAGCCCCATCAACAATCACTTTGCATGCTTGGTACGATCACCCTTCTCAGCCCCTTGGCATGTTCCACAATTGTCTCGTCACTCTTAAGGGAAAGATTGTTTGTGTTGACATTGAAGCCCCGATGGATTACAATATCCTCTTGGGTCATAGTTATACCTATACGATGCTTTTTGTCACATCTGCAGTTCACCTTAAGATGTGTTTTCCTCACAATGTAAATATCGTCACCATCAATCAGTTGACATATTATGAACCGAAGTCTTAGACCTCCCCGAGTCTATCATATCTTTGGTGGTCGATAAACAATCAGTCGCACATCTCACCAGTGTTTCACCAAGAGTCTATAAATATTCCACCTTATTTGGTTCATTCCCTGGTCACCCACCTCTTATCACTGACCCCAAATCGTCAAATGTTTTCATGATGTAAGCGTCTCCAGCTAGTCACAAGTGGTCTGGTTCAACCAGCCAGCAACCAACACCTCCATAACCTGCTAGTGGTCATTTGACGGAGCCTTTAGGACCTTCTCCTCAAGGAATTTCTTCTTCTTCTGGTGTCTCTTCCAACCTTTTTCAACCAAGAACAGTTCCCCCTAGCCTTAACCATTTGGATCCATTCCGCCAGGCCATTACCCTTCCAGTCAGATACCGTTTCTAGCTCCTCCTTTTGGAGTCTTTTCAGTGCCTATTATGGCTGCATCTACCCTTCCCAATTCAACCCTGGGGATCCTAGTCTGGTACATTGATCCCCCAGCAAACACGTTGCCTGGTAAGATCAAACCTTATACTGCTTAGACTCCGGTCCAATCGGTCGCCTCAGCCACCTCAACTGGAATCTACTCCTGTTGCGAAAGCATCTAGTGAGGGGGGGGAATCCAAAAAGAAGGAACCTAAGTACAAGGCCCCTTAAACAACTCTTGTTCCTCATAAGCCTCCAAAGCAGTCACCTTTGTGCGCTTTGTGTGATTTTTTTGGGCATGCCATCCATAATTGTCCTGAGCTTCCTCGTCTCAAACCTGTGGTCAACGAGACATTTCCTGAATCTGACATCCCGGAGGTCCATGTTACCTTACTCAATTTAGCTAAGAAACTCAAATCGTTGCACACGAAACACCCCTATACTTTATGTTATATTTATGGCCACTATTCTCATCATTTTCCCTGTCTCGACGACTTTTGCGACACCCTTAAGGTTGTTCACCAAATAAAGGTCGCTCGTAGTGGATCTTGTACCCCTCTATTAGTGATTTTTGCTTCTGCAAAACTGGAGGACATGTTTGCACCCATTGTGATACCTCCCCATGATATCGAGATGACGGACCCTTCAGCCACTATTCTCTATATGTCATCATCCATGAGATCCATGGTGGAAGATGTAATATTCAAAAATTAGCATGCAGCTAATTGGAATATTAAATTTTGTTGATTTCACTTAGGAGATGACTAAATGGGTAAGGGGGCCCATACATTTCAAAATAAGAAAAAAATCCCTCATAATGTGAAAAGGGATCATAATGCTAGCTGGATTTTACACTCTCATGTGTGAACAGGGACAAATGCATGTGGACAAGGTCAAGTTTGACTAAGTCAACAGCGCTGGAATGAGAGGAAGAGATCATCCATAGAGACAATGCAATGAAAGTGGGAGGAAGATTCCTTGGTGAAGGAAACCCTAATGAGTGGGGCCCAAGGAAAGAAGGATCACACATGTTTAAAAGGAGGGAAAGGCAGCCATAGCAAGACATCTTATGAATTGAATATTGAATTTTGGCCTGCATGACTAATCTGCTTTCTTCAACTGTTTAGTTGAGATTATTGTGCTGCTTAGCACAAGGCATTCTTGTATAGTAATTCCTTCTCCTTTATTGAGAGGCCTCTTGAAGGAGCTTGTACTAAATTTCTCCAAATCCAGGCTTGAGGCCAAGCATCCTCCTTCAGATACAGCGTTATTTCTGTAGCAGTATAACGTTGTGTTGTAGGGTGTTGTAGTGGGGGTTCACAACACCACTTCCATAACTTGTTTTTCACAGGAGGAAGCTTTCCTTCCTTTGGGAGATCAGCAAGGAAGCATTTGGAGCAGATTTCCATATCTTAGCACTTGGCCAAAGTACTCCCATCATCTACAGCACAATCCCTTGCAGAAACTACGTCATTTCTTATAGTGTTGCAGTGTGAGGGTCAAGCCCCTCAATCTTGAGCTTGTTTCTTAGGGAAAGGGCCAACCCTTCTCTCGGAAAGTTTGTAAGAAGGATCCTATTTAATTTCTTGTACTATTCAGTTGTATGCATATAGAGATTCAGTTATACTACATTATTCTAGATCTAGATCTGTAGATCTAACATTTTTTACTTGTGCTTTCATGAAGCCCTTGTCGGGTTATCTTCATAATGTGAAAAAGGAGCTAGATCTCCATTTTTCTCCATGTATTGATGTAATAAACTCTAGATCTATTATTTCCATTCTATTGTATCAGAATTCCTCATAAAATTACGTTGTGCATGCTTTAGAAACTCTGCATAAATCAAGTCATGGGATTTGGGCATTTTTAAGCTATATTGGGATCGGGAGATCTATTTAACTCATAAAAAGGGATTTTTTTCTGATTCCCTTCTGGATGTGAGTCACATAATACATAAGAAAAGGGATCCTTGAGTTATTTCTCACTATTATAACGCAATTCTCTGGAATTAACGTTTTATGGCCCATATTGTTGCATTTCCCCACTTTGGGAGGAGATAGTATGACATATTTTTTTTGTTGAACATTCATTTTATGGCTAGGTGTTCCTTTCACATCTTATGAGCTGATTTACACTACTATTGTGTTCATGTATTTCTGCATCCCCATTTTGGGATATTACAGTGGTATCAGAGCATAATCTTGGCTCAGCTTGTGATTTCCAGCCATTATTCTATCAGAAGAATAAGGAGGCAAAGAGAAGAAGAAAGATCGGAATGATGGGGAGAATGAGCTTTGTCTCATCACTTTTCATATCTAGAAAGAACCTCTCCAAGGAGGTTAAGCAGATGAAGGAGAAGAGATGCAATGAAATTCCTAAAGGATTTCAAGAAGAGGAAGGGCCATGCACTTCCTATTCTCAAAGAGGAGAATACAAGAAGCATGAAGGACACTTGGAATCTGAAATTCTAAGTGAATACCTTGCTGAATACAAATCTAAACCTAGAGCCTTCAAGGAGACTCTAGCTTTACCATAGTTCATTCAGCTGGAAGAAGAAAGGAGGCCCTACAGCAATGGGATGATTAGAGGCAATAGATTTCTATTGTCCACTTTTGATGTATCACTTACATGTGCAGCAAAGGCTTGGGTGATTAAGCTAGATGCATTCTTCCTAATACATTCAGTACTAGAGAGAGAGGTTGTAGAAATTGCAGCGCTGCACCTTGAAGGTGATGCAAACACTTGGTGGTTCAGCCATTGGAGCCATGCAAGAGTGTCTACTCTTGCTGAGTTTTCTCAAAGGTTGATAAGGAAATTTGGCCAAGGGGAGGAGAAGCCCTCACCACCATTAGAAGAGGCATGTACCAGCATTGTTATAACCATGGAGGAGAAGCCTTCATCTTCAGTAGTTTGGGAAGCCAACACATTTGAGGAAAGAACTCTTGCAACCCTACAAGATGCTTCCAAATTTCACCAAGTTATGCCTAAGTTTCCATCTCTTATAATAATAGAAAATATTATGGAGAGATATACATCATTGCATACTGCTGATTTAGAGCAACAGAATCGCACTGCATTGTACAAGAGCAGAAGTGAAGAAAATAGGACCCATTCCTTATGGGAGCAATCAAATGGCAGCTTCATTCATGAAGCAATGGAGGAAGAAGTGATAGATGGTAGACATCTTGAGATGAGAAATATTTTCTCCTTTCTAGATGACCCTTTCTCAATGAGCATTCCCCAGCTCAAAGAGAGACTTATACCTACAGTAGATCCAGAACCTTATTAGTTTTGGAAGGCCATTGATGAAAATAAGGTCTCATGGAGAGATCTTATGGGAGGTGCACTTCAACACATCATGAAGTGAAAATTTCTTCAACAGTTTGAGGAGGTTTTGCCCTCATCACACTTGGATCCTTATGGATTCAAGCTGATCATAGATTTGAGATATTTTCTAGGAGATCTCCAAAGAATTGCATTTCAACATCCCATGAAATGCAATGAGAAAAATCTGATATGGGAGTATGGTAGTCTTCTTTGGAGGAGTACCAAGATGGAGAATCGTAGGATACATCCACCGATGAATGAATGGATGTGGATGGAGAGAAAGAAGTTGGAAAGCTACTTGCAAATCTATGATACTGGGCAGCAGGAGGCTTGGCTACGTTGGCTACTCTTGAAGGATTTTTTCCATCATATGACATATCCTCTTTCTAAGGGTATGTGGGTGGAGAAAGTATGGTGGGATACTTGCATCATTAGGCAGCAAGGAGTATGGACACATTGTGTTGATATGACATTCTTCATATCAATCACCATGTTTTCACCTCATGATTTGTATGATGGAGGTATGAGGAGGCAACAAAATCCATTTTTTCTTGGCTTGTTCTTGGGAGAGCAGGGGCAGATTTTCTCTCACACTTTGCATGATGTTGCAAGAGTAGGAGATGGCACTAGCATGGTGAAAAGTGGATACTCCTTAGCCTTGGATGATCAAGAGGTACTTCCACTTTGGGAGGAACTTCTTAGGTGTAGCAGCATTATGGGAGATGTCTTTGACAATGAGCATGTCAAAGAATGGAGCTATGAGTTGGCAGGAGCCTATTTGCATAGGCCAACAGCACTGTCACTTTGGAGTTTGAGTTTATTGATGGAGTGTCCCCAGGATCACTTCACATTTGATGCACTTGGTGGACAAGAAGGAGGTGAGATAGATGGAGTAGTGGATGGAAACATCTATTACAGAGATATGATATTCTTAACTTGTATTTCCAAGCATAAGAAGGGTGAACTTCCTACAGCATATGATTCATTCCTCTTCATGGGAGTATGTCATACCACTATGGGAGGCTTATTCATGGATACCTACATTTTCTTACTTCTAGTACATGGTAAAAATATTGTTTTTTCATAGTATTTGCATACTCTTACCATTTCTATTCAGTGCATTGCTCCACAAGAGGGCAAGCTTTTCATTGAGCTCCATGGGCAACATTGGGCCAAATTGTATGATGGAGACAACCATATTTTATATGGCCTTGGGCAAGTGTTTTATCCTTTCATGTATGTTCAATTGATGTACCCAACCATTTACTATTCATTAGTATATGTGATGACATACATAATTAACCATGTATCAAGAAACAACTTGTCATTTTCTTTTCTGAAGTAGCAGTTTGGAAAACTGCGCTGTGGCTACTTGGGAAACTGTTGGTACCTTCTAGCACCACATGAAACCTTTAGTATTTCCCTTATTCTGATACTCATCATGATTTCACTTTATGATATTGTTCTTATCTTTATTGTAATCATGATTGGGAGAGAGACACATGGGTTGAGTGTGTCCTTTGGGGAAGAGGATTCCCACACTTTTTGCATTACATGTTCTAATGGGAACATGGGAGATGACATGGCCACCACAGTAAAACACTTTTTCCTTTATGAGGTGGGCCATAAGATTGATTGGGTACCATATGATGACCAAGTCCTATTCATCATATATGGTATGGTTTGGGCCAGCTTGATTCACAATGTTGGAGAGGAGATCTTTGGAGATCTAGTCTTCATTTTGCCACTTGAGGGCAATATGATTGCAGCCCAAGATCAGCAGATACTCTACACTTATCATAAGTGGAGAGGAGAATAGCATGGGGTAGGCTACTTTGTCTACCATTTTCAGATTATCAGCCCACCTACTTTGCAGGAGCCAAAGGTGGAGGAGAATTTTCAGGAGTTACCTTGTGGAGAGGTAACTCATTTTGTATGGAAGATAGCTTGGGGATGGAGGATCCACATGGGAATGATGATTCCCACTACATTTCAAACTCCATTACTTGATAGGAACTATAGACAGCACCTAGTTGCCTCCTTTATTATTTCACCTTTTCATGATCATGGCCATTTGGGATGCTCACCAAATGCTAGCTTGTATACTTGGGAGGGGCACTATCGGGACTTATTGTTGAGACAGCATCATATTCCTTGGAGGAGTTCATTATATGAGGATGCTACAGGAGGAGGGAAGACTTCTCAATTCTATCCTTGCAGTTTCTTGAGGACAAGCAACATTTCGGAGGGGAGGACTATAATATTCCAAAATTAGCATGCAACTAATTGGAATATTAGATTTTGCTGATTTCACTTAGGAGATGAATAAATAGGTAAGGAGGCCCATACATTTCAAAAATAAGAATAAAATACCTCATAATGTGAAAAGGGATCATAATGCTGGCTGGATTTTACACTCTTATGTGTGAACAGGGACAAATGCATGTGGACAAGGTCAAGTTTGACCAAGTCAACAGCGCTGGAATGAGAGGAAGAGATCATCCATAGAGACAACACAATGCAAGTGGGAGGAAGATTCCTTGGTGAAGGAAACCCTAATGAGTGGGGCCCAAGGCAAGAAGGCTCACACATGTTTAAAAGGAGGGCAAGGCAGCCATAGCAAGACATCTTATGAATTGAATATTGGATTTTGGTCTGCATGACTAATCTGCTTTCTTCAATTGTTTAGTTGAGATTGTTGTGCTGCTTAGCACAAGGCATTCTTGTTTAGGAATTCCTTTTCCTTTATTGAGAGGCCTCTTGAAGGAGTTTGTACTAAATTTCTCCACATCCAGGCTTGAGGCCAAGCATCCTCCTTCAGCTACAGTGTTATTTCTACAGTAGTATAACGTTGTGTTGCAGGGTGTTGTAGTGGGGGTTCACAACACCACTTCCATAGATTGTTTTTCAGAGGAGGAAGCTTTCCTTCCTTTGGGAGATCAACAAGGAAGCATTTGGAGAAGATTTTCATATCTTGGCACTTGGCCAAAGTAATCCCATCATCTACAGCATAGTCCCTTGCAAGAACTGTGTCATTTCTTGCAGTGTTGCAGTGTGAGGGTCAAGCCCCTCAATCTTGAGCTTGTTTCTTAGGGAAAGGGCCAACCCTTCTCCCGGAAAGCTTGTAAGAAGGATCCTCCTTCATTTCTTGTACTATTCAGCTGTATGCATATAGAGATTCAGTTATACTACGTTATTCCAGATCCAGATCTGTAGATCTAACATTTTGTACTTGTGTTTTCATGAAGCCCTTGCCGGGTTATCTTCATAATGTGAAAAAGGAGCTAGATCTCCATTTTTCTCTATGTATTGATGTAATAAAATCCATATAAGTTATTTCCATTCTATTATATCATAATTCCTCATAAAATTACGTTGTTCATGCTTCAGAAACTCTGCATAAATCAAGTCATGGGATTTGGGCATTTTTAAGCCATATTGGGACCGGGAGATCTATTTAACTCATAAAAATGGATTTGTTTTTTATTCCCTTCTGGATGTGAGTCCCATAATACATAATCAAATGGATCCCTATGTTATTTCTCACTATTATAATGCAATTCTCTAGAATTAACGTTTTATGGCCCATATTGCTGCATTTCCCCACTTTGGGAGGAGATAGTGGGACATATTTTTACTGCTGAAGATGGCTAGGTGTTCCTTTCACATCTTATGAGCTGACTTACACTGCTATTGTTTTCATTTATTGTTGCATCCCCATTTTGGGATATTACAGAAGACCCCTATGGGGTATCCCCTTATGTTTCGACTTAACCTTCTTCGGCAATCACCCTGGGCTCAACATCGGTAGATGTTTCATCTACTATCTCTTCGTCTACCCTCCATAGTGATGTGTATGTGAACCATATCTCTCATGATGATGTGTTAGATAGCCTCACCATGTCATGTGTTCTTTCTTCTACCAGTCCTCCCATCTTTCATTTTGATGAATACATTATGGAAGCGATCACCACCCCTGACTTTCCCTGGGATGTTATGCACCATCGTGCGTACTTCCTTCCACAACAGTCCCATGACCAGTATGTTGTGGAGTCTAAGGACTTCATCCCCGATAAGGTCGATTGGTTTAGAAATCCCATTCCTGCACCGGATGATTTCGAAGAAGGAAGTATGTCCAATATCTCTCCTACCATGAAAATAAACATTTCCGATAAACCGGGGATAGAAGAAAATATTACCATGGGGGAACATTGCACCCTGGAAGAAATTGAGACTTACACAAAGCTATTCAATGAATTTTGTGATGTTTTCTCCTGGTCCTATTCAGAGATGCCCAGAATTGATCCCTCCATTGTCGAACACCATATCAATACATGCCCTGATGCCAATCCTATCTGTCAAAAGTTGAGACCCATTAATCCTTCCAGACGAGAGGTTATCAAAGCCGAAATCGATAAGCTCAAGCAATTTGGTTTTATCTATCCCATTGAATACACCACTTGGGTTTCTAACCCAGTTCCCATTCTCAATAAACAAGGCACCATCCTGTTTGCACTGACTTTCGCAACCTGAAAAAATCTTGTCCCAAAGACAACTTCCCAACACAATTCATTGACTAAATCATCGATGAGTGTGTGGGGCATGAAGTTATATCCTTTATGGATGGTTTTTCCAGGTACAACCATATTTTTATCCACAGTGCTGATCAATTAAAAACTATGTTAATTAGTCTGTGGGGAAATTTTTCTTATAGGATCATGTCGTTCGGCCTAAATATTAACCTCAACTCGCTGAAGTGTGTCTTTTTCATTCCCATCGGCCGTCTCTTGGGCTTCGTTATGTCCAAAGATGGTATAACGCTTGATCCCCTCAAAGTTCAAGCCTTTCTTGAGCTTCCCACTCTTCGTACCTTGCGCCAGTTACAAAGCCTTCAAGGCAAATCCAACATCCTTTGTCAATTCATCCCTGAATATGCCACCACTACGCATGGGTTTATAATACCCCTTAGATCTAACATTCCATTTGTTTGGGATGACTACGCTCAACAATATTTTGATGCCCTGAAACATGCTCTCACTTCTGCTCCCTTGATTATTCCTCCTAACTTTGAGAGGGATTTCATCTTGTACATCTCAGCGTCCACCCATTCAGTTGTTGGGGTCCTTATTCAGGAATATGACACCAAAAATGAGTATGTTATCTATTATGTCAGTAAGAACCTTTTGGGTCCCCCTATGCGCTACTCGCATGAAGAGAAGTTGGCACTGGCCATTGTGTTCTCAGTCCAAAAACTCCGTCGTTATATCCTTACGCATTCCACCAAGGTCCTGACCAATTCCAACCTTATGGATTTCCTATTGAGTCGAAGAATCGTCAATGGGAAGTACACATGTTTGATTGTTATCCTTCAGGAGTTTGATCTTGAACTTGTCACACCCAAGAGTAATAAAGGCTTAGCCCTTGTTGAACTCATTTCTGAATTGCTTACTGGGGTGTTAGATTCACTAGTTAATGATGATTTACCCGATGAACACTTGTTTTCCATTACTTCGGATAACCCTTGGTATGGCGACATCCTCACCTACTTTTCAACCCAAAATTTTTCTTCCCATCTTGATCATGAGGCTCGATGACGTATACGACACCAAGCCCCCCACTATCTTCTCATTGGTGATGATCTATATCGTTGCAGTGTTGATTATGTCCTTTGTCGTTGTCTCACTCACGCTAAAGTTGTACAAGTCCTTAATGCCTACCATAGCAGTGCTTGTGGTGGCCACCTCTTCGGTTTGGCTACTGCCCAGAAAGTCATGCGCGCTAGGTTTTTTGTCCTTCTCTCTTTGGTGATTGCATTGAAGCAATAAAACACTTTTCCAATTGCCAAAAATTCATCCCAAAGGCACGAGCTCCACCCACTCCCCTCCATCCTATCATATCAGCTGATGCCTCCTATAAGTGGGCCATTGACTTTATGGAGTGTCGACCTCCATCTACTAGTAACCACAAATATATCAATGTGGTGGTTGACTATTTCACCAAATGGGATGAGGCCATGCCAATATTCATTAACACGGCAACAACCGCATTTCTATTTTTCTTTAACCATGTTATCGCTCAATTCAGGGTTCCAAAACAATTGGTCTCTGACCATGGCTGACATTTTGAAGATGAGATATGGCATTACCTATCCTCTCTATCAGGCTTTGATCACCAATATTCATCGTCCTATTATTCCCAAGGTAATGGTCAAGTTGAAGCGGTCAATAAAATCTTTAAAACTATGCTTCAACGAACGGTGAACAAGCACAAAACCAACTGGCACCTTATGCTCTTCCCTACTTTGTGGGCCTATATAAATTCAGTTAAAACCGCGACCAGGTTTACTCCTTTCCACCTTCTTTTTGGCGAGGAGGCAGTCTTATCGATCGAGTGTGAAATCCCCTCCCTTCACCTCTCCGTCAAACTTCTTCCTGACACCCAACCTCTAGAACAAAGACTTATCATGCTTGAGCATGCTTCTGAAGACCATCGCATTGCATTGCAAACCATAGAAGCTGCCAAGAATCGCACCAATTCTCAATATGACCGAAAATTCCACACTTGTACCTTTCACGAAGGCAATTTTGTTCTAGTGTATGACCAGGTTCATGATGTCCTTGGTCATGGGAAGTTTGACTCATTATGGATAGGACCTTACATCATTAGTAAGGACTTGGGAAATGGGGCATACCTTCTAGAGGATTTTGAAGGCCAAATCCTTCCTAACCCTCGCAATGCACTCTACCTTAAGAGATTTTTACCCGTAGCATATCTCATTGAGATGCGTGTTTTATTTCTGGCATGCATTTAAGTAGCTTGCATTATTCATCATAATCTCATTTGTTTCCTTGTGGCACCTTTTAGATGGATCCATCATCCACACTACATATCGTTTATGCCGATGATGCAAGTCACTTCTCCCAGAATCTACCTGCGACAGCTTGGGTCATTTTTACCCCCTTTCATTCGTTAGTCCTCTCCAATGGCATATGCATTTGACCTGCCACCAATAACCAAGCCGAATATGATGCAGTGATAGGTTTGTTATTCGATTCCCTTGACCATCGCATGCTTCATTTTCATGTTCGTTTAGATTCCTTATTGCTTGTCATGCAATTGAATGGTGTGTGTCGTGTGAATAACCATGTCCTTTTTAGAAGATATTTACGAGTGAAGTTCTTAGTGCGTGAATTTGAAACCATTACATTCAATCATGTCCCTAGATCTCAAAATCACTATGTAGATAGCATTGCAAACAATATTCTAGATTGGCACTTATCACATGCATTTAACACAAGACAACCAAAAAACAAATGACAAACCATATGCTCATCATATAAAAAAAGATGCATATCAATATTATGTATCGACAAAATCATAAATGTTTTGGAGTCCACTACTCTAAATACATTTGACATGCCCATAACATGTTACAAGGATCAAAATTTGGGGCACCACATTCCCCTACATCTAATCACTATTTGGAGGGTCCGAAGCTAATGGCTCAACTCCAGCAGCCCGCAGATCCTGGACAACCTTTCCGGCCATCGCCATGCACCGCATGACCCCTCGCCACTCCGAGGGTAGCCCAATACATACATCGATGTACTGGTCCTCAAGATCATTCAATCCATGCTCATATACGTCGGTCAGCATCAACTCACACATGCGGCAGACAGCCTCCAGCACAGCCTCATAGTCAGGTCCCTAGTCTCCTCTAGCTCCACTAGACTCTGCAGACCTTAGCACTGTGGGTCGTCCCATATACCCTGTCAGCTTCACCGATGCTATATTTGCATACCAAAAGTAACGAATCTTTACCACATACATATTATAAAAATTGTAAAATTAATCATAATATATAACAACTTTCACTTACCATTCGGTCCCCATGCTCGACCCAGCGAAAGTGGAAAGTCAGGGTCCCCCTAAAATTTCATACCACTGTATGGATAGTCACCTATGTATAGTGGCATCTGATCCCAATGTGTGAAGAAATTAGGTTGGAACACCCATATGACTCCCCCTCCTCCTCCACTCCACAGTAGCTGCCCCCAGCGGTGCATCGTGGGCTCCCGTGGGCCCCCATACTGGATCTTCACATGAGGTCGAAGTGTGGGGATATTCTCGAAGAAGAACTAGCACAACATTGTACCAAAAGAAAATTCATGGTTCACTTGTCACTTGCATAGTGACAGCTATCGTTTCACCAATGACAGCACCATTTAGGCCCACCCATAGTAGGTCCCACTCAGAACACTCTCAACCAACATCATCTTCCCCCCAGTGATGTGATGGAACACTTGGTTGCCCAGGATCTGCAGTATTGCTGTGGCAACATCCAGTGTCTCTAGCCTCTCTAGATCACCGATCGGTATGGTCGTTCCCTTAACACTAACATTCGGTCTACAGTGGAATTCCACGAACACTGATATGTTCTACCCTCGTGGTAATACTAGATTTATATTTCCCACCACCCTTAGTGGCGGGAGTCCGGTCAAAAAGCAGATGTCCTAAATTGTTAACTCGATCATGTGCCCCTGCACCATAAAGGCCTCCTGGTCTGGATCCCAATAGCTGACTATCCTGGAAAACAAGGGTTCCCCTGCCCTCATGAGTGGGTTCTCAACCAATTTGAGAACCCCGTACCTCACAAGTGCGCCTTAGACCAACTGATCCCTTGGATATTGGCACAAAGCGCATCCAAATCCCTCTCTCACCATTTGATCTTCAGCTCTGCCATACATGCACAAACCCATCATGTTTGTTAGTTCATACAAGATAAACTACATCCTAACTCATCCCTAGCCAAAAACACGACAAAAACCACTCTCAGACCAACTCGCAATTTTCAGGACCTGTACCTGCGATCTCGCAGTTTTCCCTTCTGGAAACTGCAAGCCAGATCACAATATAGGCCTTAGAAAGTCCTAGCCGACCATGAGGAATGGCAGAGTGTTGTTTTTGGACCCCGGACACCTAATATAAAAAACTGAACCACCAAATACGCATAGTAAGGTTAGGCCACCAACCTGCAACTGACGAATCTCGATTCCAATAGTCGGTTTGTCCACTACGATCACCACAAGATTTATGGCCTTGTCCTCCTCTCCACATTCACCACAGCTCCACTAGAAAATGAATCAAATTGGAGGGAATTTACCCTATTAAAAGAAAATTGCTAATTTTTCTTTCGCCAATTGTGACCAAATCATAGCTCAGTTTAATGAATTGTAAGCACCGTTGGAAAGCTCTAGCCATGCTCTAAAATGGGTATCCTTTTGTTTCTAGTAATTTGAAACTTTACCCCGAAGCCATTTTTCCAAGAAGGGTCACTTTACCGCCTCTCAAAATCGGATTTCTTCACTTGCACTACTTGTACTTGTGGCACCACTTTGCCTTCATACTTGACAGTGCATGTGTCTATTTTCATCATGATTGACCATATTTTTCTCATTATTTTATGCTCCCCACCAAGCCTATTCTGTGTGGCAGCCTCATCGAGTCACCCTTGTTCAGTGTAATGTTCCTCTTTTGAAACAGCTCATGAATCATGCATGAAAAATGCATTCCCAGAAACATATGCAATAAAATACTGAAATGGACCCTTGGATCCTTTATATCATACAATATACAATCTGAATCCAATATTTGAGCTGAAACAAATAAGACTAGGTGGGTTAAACAGATCTCCCACACCTAGTTACCTTCAAGAAAATGCCCAATGAGGGGCTGCAGCAAAGTAAAACGACCTGATGAAAGTGAAGAGATATAATACTACATAAAATGTGCTGAAATACACTCATATACCAATTAGAAACACAACAGAAAGAAAGAGGTTCAATCCCTTCATCCGATAGTGGGGAAAAGTGAGGATTTATGACCTAAAATGAATGTATTCAAGTATCAGCATAAAAATAAAGGACGAGGATGGCTGGATATGATATATTATGTTAATAGGGACCTACATACCGAATTTCATCTCAAAAAAATTAGTTTTACTATGTTAAACAGAACCTCCATTCCCGACTAGGCTAGAAAACCCTGATTCCCCATGGCTTAAAGTATGCAGATTGGAATGAAGCTTCAGAAGCATGATTTTCTGAAGGGTTAGATGTATTTATACCGGAATAACAGTATGGAAAGTTTATAATATTATCCAATAGTTTTACATGAGAAAATACAGCTCTATACATGAAGAAATGCCTCAAAACCCAGCATTATAACACAAGGAATTGCAGGATGAACCAGAAAACATAATTTACAGGAATTTAAAGCGGTGTCATATTATGTTTCAGATATATAACAGATAATAATACAAAAATATAGATCTAAGTGGGATCTATATGCAAAAATGACTTTTAAGTACATTCCCCTTGGGGATCTCAACAGAACATGAAGAACACTGAATAGATCTGAGATCTACACCATGGATCTACAATAAAATTCAGAAATTTATGAAGAATATTTCACACAGCAGATCAGATCTGAAATAGAACATGGATTGGTTGGCCAATCCATGGATCACCTCAGTGAAGGAAAGGAGTCCTTTCACCGGAGATCTCTCCTCCAAACTGCTAACAAATGGACAATGCAACTCTGCCTGCAAAATAACACAGTTTCTAAAGCTAACTATGCATATGAAGTATATCACACTTTGGCCTCATGCCAAGATGGAATTTTGAAGCTCTAAGCAGCTATTGCACTCCTGCCAATGGTTTAGATGACTTCCCCACTGAAAAGATGCAATAGAACTCTTTAGATATGAATAGATTTGATTCCACTTGTTGCAGCTCTCTAAAAAGTGAAGCTCTAATCAGGATTTACGCTGTCAAGGGAGTTAAAGCTTGGCCAAAATTCCAGATAGTGGATCAATGCAGCACAATCTCTTCCAAGAGACCCTCAAGGAAGGAAGAGGAATTCCTAAACAGGAAATTCATCTCTCTTAGCTAAACAACCAAGAGAGTTTGAGTTGCTAAAGCAATCTCAAAATCAAAATATCATCAACAACCTTTTCTTGAGTCTTTTTCTTCCTTATATAAGATTAGGGTTTGCAAAACCCTAAACCATCTTCATTCATTTGTCCCCTTTCACATGGAGGACCTCCTCATAGGACTGCACTGATCATCTAGAAGGTTCATTGTATCTGGACTGCTTTATGATTTGGTCCTGTTGACCTGGTCAAATAGCTTGAACCTGTTTCACATACAAGTGTATTTTATTGAGCAAGCCCTGATTTGACTCTATTCACATTGGGCATTGATTTATTCCCATGTTTAGGAGTTTTTATTTGTTCTCCTTTACATTTTATTCATAAAACATAAAAATAAAATGACATTGAATATTCCTACTAGCTTGGGCTAGTTAGGAACATTACAGTCCTCCCCCTTCAAAATGTTGCTTATCCTCAAGCAACTGCTGGGTAGAAAAAAAATTCTCCTTCCCTCTTCTTGTGGCCTCATCAATGGACCCCACCATGGCTGAAAATGATAAGCAATGAATCTGTCCTCCAATGATTTCCTCCAAGTGTAAGATAGCAAGTGTACATCATGAGAAAATTGAAGGTGCAAGTGGTGATCTTCTTGTTTCTCAACGGCCTCATTAAGGTAGGAGTGATGAAGAGCATGGGGAAAATTTCTCCCAATGAGTGTCTCCCACACCCATGCTATCATCCATAAGAATCTAGTTACCTCCAGATAAGGCAACTTCTGAAAATCCTCTTCCACCTTGAGCTCCAGCAAAGAAGGTGGGTTGAAAATCTGCAAGTGGTAAGCATCATTGCCTACCCCACGTTGTTCACCTCTCCACTTATGGCAAGTGTAGAGTGAAGGCTAATCTTGGGCTGCAACAAGGTGGCCCTCAAGTGGCAAGATGAAGTTTAGATCTCCTAGGATCTTTCCTCCTACATTGTGAATCAAGTTGGCCCAATGCTTCTCATATGTGATGGACAGGAGGTCATCATCATCATATGGCACCCTATCAATCACATGGCTCACCTCAAGAAAGAAAAAATGCTGAACTATGGTGGCCACATCATCTCCCATGCTCCCATTAGAGCATGTTCTGTAAAAAATATGGGGATCTTCTCCCCCAAAGGACACATTCAACCCATGTGCCTCTCTCCCAATCATGCTCCTGACAATAATGTGATCAATAGCAGCATAAGGAGCCATAATGGAAGTCATGATGGCTGCGATATGTAGCAAGTGAGTAGGGCAATGATCCCTCATATGCAACCAGCACAGATTGATCATAAACTGCAATAGAGAATGACAAAAGATGTGGTTTTTCAACCACCGGTTTGTTGCTACATTCTCCTCATGTATTTGGAGAAAATGAGTGATGTATGATGCATGGTGAGCATGTCCTCAAAAATACAAATCTTCCCCAAGTCCACCAAGGGAGTGGTCATCAACATTGCTCATGGCCTCAAGTAGACCATGCAGCCTCAAAGTAAGAATGCTCCTCCTTGGAGCAATATCATGCACATATATGGTTAAGGAATCAATATGTAAATCAGCAAGTAAACAAACAATGTCCTTACCATAGCTTTTTCTCATGCAAAAGGAGCAGCTCATAGATGATTCTGCTTCCATATTCAAGGAGAAAGGAGGTGACTGAGTTAACTCTTCCAAAGAGTTAGGTGCATAGACAGCTCCCATGCCAAATGTATAAGTGGGAAGGTTGCTACCATTCCCTTGATTCTCCTGCCATAGCACATAAACTAAAATGAGAGTGGGTGTGGATGATGTTGAGATACTGCTTCTCTCCTCCTTGAGTCTACCCCAGACTCTCAGCACTGTATCAAGACCTTCCAAGGTCTCCACTCTTCTAAAATCAATGATTTGTGCCTCAACAGGTGAAGCACTCATCCTCTTTTGCTGATCCGGTGATCTCCTTGGTGCAATGTCTCCATGCAATGAGACATCATCAACAAGAGGTGACTAAACATATGAATGGAGAAAACCCTTCATGCTTCCACTGTGCAATCCAATCACCTTCTTAGGTGCATCAACCTTCTACAATGGATAGGAATGAGATTGGCTCTCTTCCCTATCTTCACTTTATGTCTCCATGGTTCTACACTTTCTCATCGATGGCACATGTAGATCATGAATTGTGCCTTTATCTCCATACATGAGATCTTAGGAATTTTCTTGCCATGCCACAAGAATCCCTCTTGTTGGAGCAAAAGCTCCTTCTTCCTCTGCATGAGGCACTAGATCAGATCTAGATCTAACAGCGTTGTTGCTCCTTATCTCTACAACAAAATTGGGCAACCTCCCAATGGAATGATCCACCTTTGAATAAGAGACATCTCTGTTCTTTTGTTCAAAGGTGTGGGAAGGTAGTCTTTCCTCTAGCAAGGCATGATGCAAGTTTTCAGCCCTTTCCATGTGTTTCTGAAATGGATCTGCGTTTTTATGCAGGGCTTTCATTTGAGTTCTCTCGTTTGACTTCACCATATGTTTTTCATGAATTGTCTTATCAAACCTCTTCACAAATGCTTTAGTGAAACTTATGTATGATGAATTTTTTACATTTCTGCAAAAGAGAAACTCAAATTTCAACCAAGCATAGGCCTTACCTCCCAAATGTAAGGCTGCAATTTTGATGACTTATTCTTCAGAAATTTGGTGCAGCTATAGGAAGGTGTCCAGCTCTTTCACCCATTCTTTGTCTGAACATGTAGGTGACCCTTCAAAGGTCAATAGAGTGAATCTATCACTCTGCTTTCTACTCTTCACCTTGGCCTTGCAATGCTCTGAAAAACAGAACTGATTTCTAAGTTTTAGGGATTGAGACTCATCTTTCTTCAAGAAATCACTAAGAGTTTCCCTCTTAGTCACTTCTTCTTCTTCTTCTATCTGTCTCAGGGCAGATATTAGCTTAAGACTGCATTGTACATCACAGTGTGTGGCTGCATGCTCACACTCACTATGTGAAGATCTAGAGTTTAACTAAGGTTCAAACCCTTTTGGAGATTCTTCAGACATCTCCCTTCTGATTTGCTTGAGATCTTCATGAATGCTCTGAATAGATTTAGGAAGAATATTTGTGAGCCTAACTCCCTTCTTCCCTCCAAAAGTTGGAGTCTTCCTCCTACTTCTATTTATGTCTTCTTGATTAGGATAGGAAGTGCAGGGTACTTCCTCTTCTGTTTGCTCATCCTCCTTGGGAAGGTTCTTCATGGATCTGAAAACATGTGAGAGTAATCTCACCCTATCCATAATTCCATTCTCTACTCTTCTCTTCTCACTTGCTCTGAAAAATTGATCTCACAGGCTGAACCAGAGATCAAGCTCTGATACCACTGTAATGTTCCTCTTTTGAAACAGCTCATGAATCATGCATGAAAAACGCATTCCCAGCAACATATGCAATAAAATACTGAAATGGACCCTTGGATCCTTTATATCAGACAATATAAAATTTGAATCCAATATTTGATCTGAAACAAATAATACTAGGTGGGTTAAACAGATCTCCC
The DNA here is from genome assembly GCA_034641835.2 of Pinus albicaulis. NCBI lineage: Eukaryota > Viridiplantae > Streptophyta > Pinopsida > Pinales > Pinaceae > Pinus > Pinus albicaulis. The sequence goes on along the minus strand of CM076577.1, from coordinate 1,301,819,030 downwards.
ACACCTAGTTACCTTCAAGAAAATGCCCAAAGAGGGGTTGCAGCAAACTAAAATGACCTGCTGAAAGTGAAGAGAGCTAATAATACATAAAATATGTTGATAGAAACTCATATACCAATTAGAAACACAGCATCAAGAAAGAGGTTCAATCCCTTCATCTGATAGTTGGGAAAAGTGAGGATTTCTGACCTAAAATGAATGTATTCAAGTATCAGCGTAAAAATAAGAGAGGATGATGGTTGGATCTGATATATTAGGTTAATAGGGACCTACATACCGCATTTCAGCTCAAAAAAAGGCGTTTTACTATGTTAAACAAAACCTCCATTCCCGACTAGGATAGAAAACCCTGATTTCCCATGGCTTAAAGTATGCAGATTGGACTGAAGCTTCAGCAGCGTGATTTTCTGAAGGGTTAGATGTATTTATATAGGAATAATATTATGGCAAGTTTATAATATGATCCAATAGTTTTACATGAGAAAATACAGCTCTATACATGAAGAAATGCCTCAAAACCCAGCATTATAACACAAGGAATTGCAGGATGAACCAGAAAACGTAATTTACAGGAATTTGAAGCAATGTTATATTATGTTTCAGATCTATAACAGATAATAGTACAAAAATATAGATCTAAGTGGGATCTATATGCAAAAATGACTTTTAAGTACATTCCCCTTGGGGATCTCAGCAAAACATGAAGAGCACTGAATAGATCTGAGATCTACACCATGGATCTGCAGTAAAATTCAGAAATTTATGAAGAATATGTCACACAGCAGATCAGATCTGAAACATAACATGGATTGGTTGGCCAATCCACAGATCACCTCAATGAAGGAAAGGAGTCCTTTCACCGGAGATCTCCCTCCAAACTGCTAACAAATGGACACTGCAACTCTACCTACAAAATAACGCAGTTTCTAAAGCTAACTGCACAGATGAAGTATATCACACTTTGGCCTCATTCCAAGATGGAATTCTGAAGCTCTAAGAAGCTATTGCACTCCTGCCAATGGTTTAGATGACTTCCCCACTGAAAAGATGCAATAGAACTCTTCAAATCTGAATAGATCTGATTCCACTTGTTGCAGCTCTCTAAATAGTGAAGCCCTAATCAGCATTTACGCTGTCAAGGGAGGTGAAGCTTGGCCAAAATTCCAGATAGTGGATCAATGCAGCACAATCTCCTCCAAGAGACCCTCAAGGAAGGAAGAGGAATTCCTAAACAGGAAATTCATCTCTCTTAGCTAAACAGCCAAGAGAGTTTGAGTTGCTCAAGCAATCTCAAAATCAAAATATCATCAACAACCTTTTCTTGAGTCTTTCCCTTCCTTATATAATATTAGGGTTTGCAAAAGCCTAAACCATCTTCATTCATTTGTCCCCTTTCACATGGAGGACCTCCTCATAGGACTGCGTTGATCATCTAGGAGGTTCATTGTATCTGGACTGCTTTATGATTTGGTCATGTTGACCCGGTCAAATAGCTTGAACCTGTTTCACATACAAGTGGATTTTATTGAGAAAACCCTGATTTGACTCTGTTCACATTGGGCATTGATTTATTCCCATGTTTAGGAGTTTTTATTTGTTCTCCTTTACATTTTATTCATAAAACATAAAAATAAAATGACATTGAATATTCCTACTAGCTTGGGCTAGTTAGGAACATTACATTTAGAGCATCCAAGTTGAGTCACCATCGCATTCATGGAGTCTGTCTCGAGTCCCTTTGCCTCCTATTATAGTATTCCATCCATTTTTTCCTTGTCCCTCTCTCATGTCGCCCATTTTGGCCTATAGTCATATTGTCCCCCATCCCCCTAGGATTTGAGTCAGTCGCTGCCAAGTCATCCATGCTTTTTATGCTCTGAAAAGGGAAGTCGTCTGACCACTACTCAGTATCCCCTATTCCATTATCATCCCTGGTGTCATTCCATTAGTCACTTTACTATGATCCCTCGTACCTTAGTTGAGAATTCCTCATTTCCTCACCTATGGCTGATCTCCTTTTGTTAACATCAGCACATTCATTCTAGAAGACATGTCTAGAGGGAAATGTAACTTGGTTCCAGCTTCCATTCTTGTTCAGTGACTCGAATCAGGCAAAGGGAATCATCATTTCCCTTTCACTTGATTTTTTCTCATCCGCTCAGCTTCAGCCCATTATTGCATGATCGAGATTTGTATACTTGATGGTTCGGTGATTCAGCAGATTGTACCAGTGATTCCCGGGTGTGTGTGAGATGTTTCATACCTCATGAGGTGGTGGCCCTTCAAGTAGCCCCCCACATGCCCGTATGACCTCATATTATTCTACAACCTCATATGCAGCTCCGCAAATTTGATGGGTTCGGTTCCAACTGCTTGTAATGCCCATAGCATGCATGTATCACTCAAATGATCCATTCATATTTTCAGAGCCCTTTCCTGTTTATCAGGGCTTCTTTGCTTGTTATCACGTTTCATGTACTCAAATATTATTGTATTCAGTCCTGTTTGTTGTCCCAGGCACAGTATGTATGTGGGATCCATTATATTTTTGTCTAGCCCATTTTATGCCAGCATGTCATGTGCCATTTATCATGTACTTTATTGCTTAGTCTCATTTTGTTGGGCGCACCATTATTCTTTGTACTTTGGCATCTCGTCAAGCATAGGTATGCCTCCCCTGCCTCATTGAGAAAAAGTACCCAAACATTAAAGTAAACTTATATCATTTGTAGGTATCGCCCCCTCGGTTGTTGTCCTCTCTCACTTCACTTTGTCTATGTATCTCTCTCTCCCTGACTCCCCTTCGGTGTCTAGTGATTGTGTTCTTACAACGTACTTTGGTCATACGATTGGCTCCTAACGCTCGCACGTTGGGGGGAAATCTCTTACACCAATTTTTGGTCATCTAACCATTTACAATTAGATGGATCGAAGTACACCATGTAAGACCAATTTTACCATAGTAAAATTGCTTTCACTATAAGAAATAATTTAGTAAACCATATTTTATTAAGCTATTTCTGGTTCAAACAAGAAACCTCATGAGGAATAATTAAATAAATTCTTATTTATTTGATTTTCCTCTAGGAATAATTAAATAAATCCTTATTTATTTGATTTTCCACTAGGAATAATTAAATAAATCCTAATTTATTTGATTTTCCTCATTTTCCACTAGGAATAATTAAATAAATCCTTATTTATTTGATTTTCCTTTAGGAATAATTAAATAAACCATTGTTTAAATAATATTCCAGGTCATATTTTAACCCAATTATGATAAATAATTAGATAAATCATTATTTATCTTATTTTCTCCATGAATAATTAATTAAATCATTAGTTAGTCATTATTCCTTGTTAAATTTGACCAAATCACCTAGAAATAATTAAACAAATAATTATTTGTTGATTATCCCTTAACCACATTCTTGAAATGATAAATAAATCATTTATTTGTTTATTATTTCTAAATAAAGGTATTTAACCAATTTGAATACCTTTTCCCTCCAACAAAATATAATAAAATATTCCAAGCAATTAGATCTAGATCTTGGTTAATAATATATTAGTATTCGCCATTATCGAGGATAACTCAATATTTTGTTATAAATAGAAGGGTTTTCTATTTATTATTCACTTTGATCACTTTCATTGTTGCGCTTTGATCATTCTCATTTTTGTTACTACTTTCTTTACTTCTTGAGATCCCATAGAGTTTAACATATTTCAGGTTTTCTACACCACTGAGAGAGAAAATTCTAGATCTGAAGCATTGAGGACAGCCAAGAACCCATCCCATTGAGGGGGACTAGTAACATCATTCTTTGTTCCCTTCCCAGGTGTTATAATACATATAAAATTATTTATATCTTATCTTGTCCGTTGGATGTATGGATCATTTCATATTTATTTTCATTGTTTAACTACTTTTACTGCATAGATCAGGTTTATGGCAGCATTTATTTTAACTATCACTTGCATATCTAAATAAGTTAAGCAGCCATGTTTTTTTGTTAGCGTTGTTTGTCACGTGCAGCTAAAGTGATCTCTTTTCATACACTTGCGTTAAGGATTTACACTAGCATTAATAATACATCCTAGAATTATCTTGTATGAAAGGAGATTGCTTGCATAAATTTGATTGACCGAGTCGTGCATACATGGAACATGGTAATATTTTGACAGAGGAATACTAGAATATGTTGAAGGATTGGTTTTTTATTACATTGAACGTTATAGAATATCTATGGTGCTATCTGTAGAGGCAATTTATTTTAACACCTCATCATCAACCTGTGGTTGACCAATATTTTTGTTACCTATCGTTTTCCACACTTGAAATTCTTGTTGAATTCCATTTTGTTGGAAATAAAAATTGTATGTGGAGGAAGATAACATGGATTCTCTAGCAGCAACGGTTAGCTATCTCAACCATATAGTGTTTTTTGTTCGTGGTGAATCGTCTTTCACATATTCGACAATAGGTGATTATGGCTATGTTGGTGCAACAAAAAATATGCGTTACAATCTTAACTCAATGTACATTAGACGAATCCTGGAATTCAAGAAAATATTTTGGTGTTGGAGTTCTGCATCATTTCATTGGAATATCAAAAGCATTTTCAACCAACTCAACTGAATACCAATCCATATTTTGTTGTATTGTACTAAAATATAGACGAACTCGTAAGTTTTCACTCTCGATGGGAAACTCGATAGCATAATATACCAGTGAAATTGTCTTCAGAAGTCATATTTTGAGGAATAGTTTAAAACTGATGGTTATTGCGTCAATTTTTAACTGATGCATAAGTGATTTGGACTATAAATTTTTTTACTATGTGCATGAGAAAGTTGACTAAACAATGATTATGATTTTCCTACAATCAACTGCTCGACTTGTATCAAGTTGACCGGTCTATTCAACCTTCAGAAAATGAATCCTTCAATGTGTGATCTGAAATGGGTGGCTGACTTGTTATGCTATGCAAGCACCTCCCACTTATTTAAACAAATTAAAGATCTTGATTATACCTGACTGTGCGGAATTGAATTTTTTGAAGGGGTGTATGTGTTTTAATTGTTTTAATGCTTTATGTGTGAGGAATTAAACATTTGTTTTTGTTGATTAAAATCATGTAAAGCAAGCATAAATTGCAGCAAATTAATTATCGACACATAATAGAAAATTTAATAAAGGAGTTTACCCGAATGTCTTGGGCTACGTCTCCTTGAGCCTTCATTAATTAACTTGGTCTTTGGGATTAAGATGGAAAATTTCTTTTACAAGTTTTATACTCAAATACAATGGTTTTTTATAATGCACTAATGGGTTTAGAATACCATCTTACCCATGTATTGACTGCTAATTCTCTAGAAATGGACCTAGGCTCCCTTGGGCTTGACCTTTTCTGTCGGTGTCCTTAAGCTTCCCTGAGCTTCTCTTTGGCACAAACTCTCTTATAAGTTCTCTTATATCCATGAAACCTTCTCTACTATCTCCAGCATATATAATTCATCCATAATAGGCTGTTCACTTGCTAAAAATGAGCTTTGGCTCCCCAATCTAGGCCTCCAACCCCTGGTGGCCCTAGTGGCCCCGAAACTTCCCTGTGGCTTATTTAGCTCTATAAGTCTCCAAATGGCTCTTAAAATCCCTCCAATGGATTTATAATGTCCAAAATAGTCAGAAATGACTATTCACTTGCTGAAATTGGCCTTTGGTTGCTCTGGTTATGCCTCCAACACCTGGTGGCCCTCTGGCTTTGGGCTCACTGAAAACTTCCCTGTAGCATCTTGGCCTTTAGAAGTCTCCTAAAGCTTTTGAAAATCCTTCCATTGGATTTAGAAGGTTCAAGATAGTTATAATAGACTATTGGTTTGTTGAGAATGGTCTCTGGTTGCCTTGGCTAGGCCTCATTCTCTTGCTGGCCCTTGGTCGCCCTGGAGGCCCTTGGAACTTCTCTGAAGAAAAATCACGCTCAAAAGTCCTCAGTTGGCTCTACAAACCTCACCAATGGTTCCAAAATTTCCAAGAAAGTTGAAATTGACTATTGGCTTGCTGAGAATGGTCTCTGGCTGCCCTGGCTAGGCCTAATTTTCTACTCAACTCCAACGGTTGTTTATGTTGTACCAATGGGTTTAGAATACCATCATACCCTTGGATTTACTATTAAGTCTCTGAAAATGGACCTAGGCTCCCTTGGGCTTGACCTCTTCTGTCGACATCCTTAAGCTTCCATGAGCTTCTCTCCAGCACAAACTCTCTTAGAAGTCATTTTCTATCCTTGAAACCTTTTCTATTATCTCCAGCATATATCATTCATCCGGAATAGACTATTCATTTGCTCAAAATGAGCTATGGCTCCCCAATCTAGGCCTCCAACCCCTGGTGGCCCTGGTGGCCCTGAAACTTCCTTGTGGCTTCTTTGGATCTAAAAGTCTCCAAATGGCTCTGAAAATCCCTCCAATGGATTTAGAATGTCCAAAATAGTCAGAAATGACTATTCACTTGCTGAAATTGGCCTCTGGTTGCTCTGGTTATGCCTCCAACACCTAGCGGCACCCTGTAGCTCTAGGCTCACTGAAAAATTCCCTGTAGCATATCGGACTTCCGAAGTCTCCTAAATCTTCTACAAATCCTTCAATTAGATTTATAAGGTTCAAGATAGTCAGAATAGACTATTGTTTTACTAAGAATGGTCTCTAGCTGCCCTCGTTAGGCCTCATTCTCCTGCTAGCCCCTAGTGTCCCTGGTGGCCCTTGGAACTTCTTTGAAGAAAAATGATGCTTAGAAGTCCTCATCTGGCTCTAAAAACCTCACCATTGGTTCCATAATGTCCACGAAATTAGAAATTGAGTATTGGCTTGCTGAGAATGGTCTCTAGCTGCCCTGGCTAGGCCTCATTCTCCTTATGGCTCCTAGTGGCCCTTGGAATTTCTCTGAAGAAAAATCACACTCAGAAGTCCTCAGCTGGCCCAGCAAACCTCTCCAATGGCTCTAGAATGCTCAAGATATTCTAAATTGACTATTCACACTCGAAAAATGGTTGAGTAATGCTCCAGTTATGGCTCATTGAATTTTTATGCCCATTGTCCTTCAATTTCCTCCACTAAATGTGGGGCAACTGCCAGTTATCCCAGCTAACTTCGGCCTGAGCGGCAACTTTGGTGCACCTCCAGGATTCCCACCAGCATAAATTGGAGCTTATCTTAGTGTTAATCTGAAATTAGTGGTCAAATTAACGCGTTTTAAAATGGATAAGCGCTTCTTAGCATTAATCTTGGCTTATCATGGGTTAATCATGTTGTATCACTAATAATCGTCATTAAAATAACTCCGTCAGATTGGTATCGAGCGCTTGGTCCTAGACTAAGGCCATATGGGGATGGGGCTGGCCTGCTGGGCTGGCCCCCTCCAACCCCCAAATACGAATTCATCAAACCTTAAGTATAAGCCACCAGCTAATAAGGTTAAGAAACACTTGAGTGGCATGTTGGCACGCAGGCGCGCTAGCCGGGGGGAGGTTGGGGTTTCGAGCCCCACCTCCCATATAGATTTTTAACAAACGGTTGGGCCCACACATGGCAGCCTCCATGCTTACCACGTGGCGCTCTTTGATTGGCTCGTCAAACTCCTCCAAACGCATTCGACGAATAAAACAATGCCATTTGTCATCCATTGATTGGACTGGTAGGAATATTCCCTGGAATATTCTTTCGTGCTGATTGTACGTTTGGCCAGTCAACTCTGGTCAAATGTCAAAATTTGCAGTTTACTGGACTTTTCAAAATGCGATACCTTCTTCATACGGTGTTGATTTTTCGAACTGTTCGTGGTGCCGAAATCAGGAAGACGAGATATATCTATTTGCTCAGGTTCAGCACACTTTTGAACACCTTGAAATTTGAGTTATCACTTAGGTCCTTATCCAAATCTGATCAATGTGGCCTTGAAGTTGTTGGAGATCTACGCTGACACAAAAATTGTGATTGAAAACCCGGCTCTAATCATTATGATGCTTCCTAGCTCACCTTTGATTCTATTGGTAATGTTATGTGAAAGGAAATTTTCTCATCTTTATTTCCTCACCGTTATAGAGTTCCACACGATAATGATGACATGGATCTATGCTAAAGGAAAGTTGTGAGTTGCATTGGAATTTTCAACACTCTAAGTCTGCACGAATGGGATGATAACATATTTTCCAAGTGTACTGAGGGTCATTTATATTGGCCACCATACATATGGTTCTTATCGGCCTGTTATTATTTTTCATTGTGGTATTCAACCTCATGAAAGTTTGACCCATCGATGTTACTAGTCTACTAGTATTATTGGTCGAGAGGAAAAATTAATTTGGATTTTGGTTGAAGTAAAATTATTTTAACTGTAAAAAACACTGACAAAAGAATGGGGTAAATATTTTATGGGTTGATCTGACCACCTGGTAAAGTCAACTTTGACTTGGTTTGTTTCAACTTTGAATAAAATTTAGGTATATTGGAGCAACTAGTTAGACGATCATTCATGTAAATGATTCGATTAAATTGATGATCATTGAGATGGAACTTGTTAGGTACATATAATAATAGTGTATCCCCTTATATTTAATGTTAGTGTAGCCAAATTACTATTATTTTTGTACCCATGTAGTCCCCATATTGCTATTAATGTGCCCCATAGAATCCCACTATTGTTATTGTTGTTCCCTTACATTATTATTTTTATGTCGACTCTCATTATATTGTGACCCCTTAGAATCCTATATATAGAAGGGAGGTTTTTTCATTTGAAACATCCACGAATTGTTCATTTATATAATGGAAAGTAGGTCTTCCCCTATAATATTATATTTTTAAGTTGTTTATCTATTATTTATGTTGTTTTGTGAGCTGGTTGCATAAAATTTGGTATCATAGCTTGTGATTCTAGGGTTTCGCTTCTTCAAATAGGTCATCTTTCCATTTTCGCTATAAATTTATTTATACGAGGCTTCAAAAGCTGAGATTTTTAACACGTGGAGCCGAAATATCAGTGAAATTTGTGTAATAATTTGAGATCTTGGTTTGCTATATTTTCGGATATATGATCTGGGAAAATTAGGTTTTTTGCAGGCTCCAAAATTCAGTCTCAAACAGGGTACATAGAAAAATTGTCATAACTTTCGTTTCAGGCATCGGATTTGATTTTTGTAAAAAGTAGATGAAATTGAATGAACTGTAGTTTTTAGTGTACTAATTTCAAGGTTGAAGGTCGAAACGGTGACATATTGTACTCCATACCAATTCGCTCTACTGGACTAGTCTATAATCAGGTCATTATGGGAGATCGGGCATAAATCTTTCTTGAAGACTCCAATATTGGTCTAACTTGTGGGATTGGAAAGAATACTCATAGGGCTACTATATGACGAAATTACAGATCTTTGAGATCTGAAATTACTGTTGAGCCCTAGAATTGCCTTTTCTTTTACAAACCTTCACTTCATTTCATCATTCTTTTATCACTTCATAAGCCTAAAATCAATGAAGAATGATTAGGATTGCTTAAAGGTTACATGAAATTGATTAACATATTGTATTTTCATGATTTTTGCTATTTTAACAATTTTCTGCAAAATAGCTACAGAATACAGGCATTCTGTAGCTGATTGCGCATTCCGTAGCTGATCCCGCATTCTGCAGTTGTTTTATAGTTTGAGTGGGTTCCAGGTGTCGTCTGAAGGAAAAACACATATGGGCAGATTCCTTACCTCATCCACATCATTCGTTGCTCTCCACAAAGTCTGAGCAAAAATATCTAAGTGGTTATGCACGTGGGACACCCAAACTAAGAGGCAGTCTCCTATTAAAACACGGATTCTACAGGTGTCCGCAATGAAGAACGAGGTTGTCAATAAGAGTTTCAATTTGATTAGAAGTAGAAAGACACTTATCCCTTTATTTTCTCCAATTTCGTTATGTAAATTTTCTATTAATATGCTTGGGGAACCGAGAGAAAGAGGTTAGATCTTGGTCAGATTTTGGCTTTTTCTGCTAACCGTGAATACTATGTTTTAATTATTTTTCTCCTTTAATGAAAAATACATCGTTCTAGTGCAAGAGCTGAGTCAACGTTAATTGGATTTGCAAGCTAATCTGGCAGTAGAGGGCCCCTACTGCCCAAGAAGCTCCGTTCAGATGATTTAGATAAGTAGCCTTAGCTTGATTTTGTTTTCAATTTCCAATTTCAATAGTTTTATCAACTTCATGCTTTTACGCTCATTTACATTACATATTACGGTTAGTCCTGTTCTAAAAATTCTTCCAAAATACCTTTAATGATGAATGGGAATTAACTGTGATATTTTAGGAATTTAATTGTGTTTTCATTTTGAACTGTGTGTTTTATGTCAATCTGCATTAGATATTACAGCCAGACTTGTTTTCTTAAGCTATTCCAAAACAGCACTATGTTAAGCAAGATAAGGCCGTAATATGCAATAGATTAGTTGCACTATGGTTTAATACTCCGGAGGTAGAATGCATGTGGTTTAGCTTTGTCTTTTCTTTTCAAGTATGATAGTGGCTCTTTAGTTTAATACTGTTCATTGTAGATTAATAGCATCTTAGTCTAGTTTTAACTCATTGCTTTAACACTTCAAGTTTAGTTGTTGTCCATTGTAGTTTACTTTGTCTTAGTTGATAAATTCAATCTCACGGGCTTAATTATTTACAAAACTTCTTTTGTTCAAAATTCATACTCATACACAATTATCTGGACAAAAGATACTATTATTATAAGGTCTCGAGTATTTTGCAGCTTCTTTATCATTTCACAAACAAGCCTCTTTCTCAAAGACTATTTTTGAAAGGAAATCTATAACTTTTGAGATAGGTTTAGTGGTGTTAAATTGAGGTGCAGAACAGAAGTAGAAACTAGTTTAGAGTAGAAACTTTACCTTGTTACAAATATTCGTTTCCACATATTTTCCAACAAATCTTTATTCATGGATGAGATGTTGTACATTGTAAGTTATCATTTTGATTAGTGATTTAGGAGAAAACTTCATTTACACTTAGCTTGTTCATTTCTCAGGTTCATTTCAATTTCATGTTGTGAGTTTACAATAGAGTCATTATCAAGCTTTATATTTGTTGGTTGCTAGTCATAGTTAGACTATGTTTTGTTTCAGCATTTGCATTTGTTTACCATCATAGTTTAGGCTTCACTCTGTTTTGACCAATAGTTTCCCTTCATTTAGCACTTAGTTCTTTTCCTTTTCAAAATAAAACCATAAAACCAAAAACATCAGAAAACACTAAACACAACGAATTAGGAAGAGGTTACTTAGGCACATATGGTGCACTTCACTTCAGCAGTTTACCAACCCTGGTTGACAATTAAATGAACTCAATTTAGGAGACTAGGTTGAGCACAAACAATTACAGAGATACAATAGATTTAATATTGAGCTCCTACAAAGTAAGAAAAGGTGTGTATTTTTTAAAATTTGCATAAGTTTTGTTTGAAAAAATATTTTGAAGTGATTCAAAGGGGATAGTGAAGCATAAATATCATTACTTGATGCCCTGAAGAAATAAAATGGAAACACCTAGTAAGCAACTTGAAAGCTCTACTATGATGCATGAAGAAGAGGAAGAATTGCAACATGATATATCAAAATTATGAGACCAAGGGCAACAAATTTTGCTATCACAAAAAGTAAGAACAAATAAGATCGATGGTTTGAAGAATGGCATAGATGCTAATATAGATGGTATAAAATAAAAATTGAAAGGAAATATGGAATATTTGAATAAATATATGGAAGGTTTAAAGGAAGGTTTGTCAAAGTTGCTACAAGAAAAGCTTCCTAATGGCGAAAAGGTAGTAGAGGAAACTCATGAAGAGAACAAAAGAAATGTTAATCATGATTTCATAGACTTTAACTTTGGATTGAATACCCACCATATTCCAAAGATCGATATGAGGAATTTTCATGGCAAGGATCTCGTAACATTGATTCTATAGATGGAGCAATATTTTGATCTCCATAATGTGCAAAACACACAAAAGGTACGCATTAAAACTTTATATTTAGAACCCAATCAGTTTGTATGGTATCGATGGCTTTTCTCTCGTAAAAAAATTGTCTCTTGGTCCATTTTTACGGAGGAAATGATATCACATTATCAGGATAAAAAGAGAAACACCCTCTTTATCCAATTGATAAATCTGAAACAAAGGGGTTCAATGGTGGAGCACATTGAGGACTTCTGAAAATTGAATATAAGGGTAAATGAAATTCCAGAGGAGCATAGATTGATGTCTTCATAGGTAATTTAAAGGATAACATCCAACATGAGGTTTTCCTTTGGGAACCTAATTCATTGGAGAATGCATTCAGGTTGGTAAGAAAAATTGAAAGCAAAATTACAGTGACAAGGAAGCCTACCAATCACAACTATAAAGATGGAAGAGTTGCTACTCCTAGCCTTCTATAACCTACCAGGTTTACACCACAAAAATTGGAAGAAAAAGAGAAAAAAGGGATTTGTTACATTTGTGATAGCAAATACACCAAAGTTCACAAGTGTGCTGAGAAGAAATTATTTTACATAGATTATGAAGAGGAGGAAGAAAAGGAACAAGAAACTGAAAATAAGAGGATATACACTAGAAACCAACCCTAGATAAAGAAGAAATTAATCCGACCATATCTTGTAATGCATTGGTAGGAATTTCCACTCCTCAAACTCTAAATATAGAAGGACATATCAAGTAGAAAAAGGTAATAGTGTTGATTGATTCGGGTAGGAACAATCATTTTATTCATTGTAAGGTAGCCAAGGAATTGAATTGCTTCCTATATCTAGCACCATATTGTCAAGTGATGGTTGCAAATGGAGGAACTATAAATTTCTCTGGAAAATTCCATAATATCAAGCTAACCATGGGGGAATATGTATTGAATACTCAAATTCTTTCCATTCCAATGGGTGGTGTTGATGTTGTACTAGGAGTCCAATGGTTACAATCTTTGGGTATGATAGCTTTTAATTTTCAAGAAATTTTCTTGAATTTTTTTTGGGAAGGAAAGGAAGTTGAATTAATGGGTATCGCAAGGAAATCATGAAATATAATCAACTATAATGGCATGACAAAGCTTCTAAAGAAATAACAACATGGCGTAATTGCACAATTATGCTCACTAGAGGTTCAAACATCGAAATCATATATTTCTCTATATCTCCATAAAGCCTTGGACAATCATTCCAAGGTATTTGAGACTCCCAAAGGCCTCCCACCTACTCATTATTATTATCATGCTATTCATTTGATTCCAGGAAGTGTTCCTCCAAACATCACGCCTTACAGATATCCCTATGCCCAAAAGAGTGAAATTGAACGTATGATTGCAGAAATGCTAGAGGTCGGTATAATTTAGCCTAGTCAAAGTTCTTTCTCTGCAATAGTAGTATTGGTGCACAAGAAAGATGGATCATGGCGCATGTGTCCGAATTATATGGAGCTCAAAAAGCTTACTATTAAAGGTAAACTTCCCATTCCTGTCATTAATGAATTATTGGATGAATTACAAGGAGAAATTTACTTCACCAAGTTGGATCTTCGTTCAGGATATCATCAAATTAGAATGAATACTGAAGACATTCTGAAAACAAAATTTAGAACTCATGAGGGTCATTATGAATTTTTGGTCATGCCTTTTAGCCTCACAAATGCACCTCCTACATTTCAAGGTTTGATGAATTCCATTTTCAAACCCTTCCTTAGAAAAATTGCATTAGTATTTTTTTATGGTATACTAATCTACAACAAGTCTTGGAAGGATCATGTTCAACATGTTGACAGAGTGCTAAAACTATTGGAGGAGAAACATTTATATGCAAAAACCTCCAATTGTTTCTTTGGAGTACAGGAGGTGGAATATCTGGTTCATATTGTATCTCATGAGGGTGTTAAGGTAGACCCTAACAAAATTAAAGCCATTAAGGAATGGAAAATCCCCAAAAACATAAAGCATCTGCGAGGATTTCTTAGGTTGACATGGTATTATCACAAGTTTGTTAATAATTATGGTAGAATACCAACACTTCTAACAGCATTACTGAAGATGAATTTTCTTGGACTCCAGAAGCAACTAAGGCCTTTGAACATCTTAAAGAAGCAATGTGCCAAGCACGAGTATTAGCTACGTTGGACTTCACAAAAACCTTTATTGTGGAATTTGATGCCTCAGAAAATGGAATTTGTTTCTTTTTAATGCAAGAAGGAAGACCCATTGCTTTTGAAATTCTTCCAATCAAAGGAAAGTATTTACACAAACCTATTTATGAGAAGGAAATGTTAGCAATACTACATGCACTAAAGCAATGATGACCTTACCTAATGGGAAGACACTTCAAGGTTAAAAAAATATCATGATAGTCTTAAATAGTTTTTGGAACACAGATTATCTTTAGAAGAGCAGCAAAAATGGGTCACAAAGATGTTGGATTATGACTTTCAAATATTCTACAAAAAAGGGAAGCAAAATGTTATTCTAGATGCACTGTCAAGGAAGGATGAGGATGTGGAAGCATTTATTTGTGTCATTTCTATTAGCCAACCGGATTGGATAACTGAAGTAAGGGATGAATGAAAGAATGAAGAAGAACGGTGGACACTCATTCAAAATATGCAGCAAAATCCCAGTACATATGATACATTTAGCTAGAAAATTTCTACATTATGATACAAATATCCCTTGTATCTTTGTAAGAATTCCCAACTCAAACAAAAGATTATTTTGGAATTACACACCTCTCCCTTAGGAGAGAAATCAAGATTTTTAAAAACTTACCACAAGGTCAAGAAGGAATTTTTTTGGGATGGCCTTAAATATGATATTCAAAATTTTGTGGCAGAATGTTTGGTTTTCCAACAACATAATGTTGATAAAATTAAGTCCTGTGGTCTGTTAAAACCTTTATCCTTTCCAAGTCAATGTTGGGAGGAGGTTTCAATGTCTTTATCTCAAGTTTACCCAAGTTCGAAGGAAAAAATTTCATCATTGTGATAGTTGATAGACTTACCAAGTCTGCACACTTTTGTGCATTATATCATCCAATGAAATCCATCACCGTTGCTACTGCATTTATGGAAACAATTCAAAAGCTACATGGAAACCCAAAGATTATTGTAAGCGAAAGAGATCCCATTTTTACTGGAAATTTTTGGACGGAATTATTTTCTTGCCTGTGTACTCAATTAGCTCGTAGCTCATCTTATCGTCCTCAATCTAATGGGAAAATTGAGATAGTGAATAAATGTTTGGAAGGATATCTTCGTTTCTTTATATATGATAAACAAACACAATGGGTCAAGTGGTTACCTATGGTTGAATGGTGTTATAACACTTCCTTCCATACTACAGCAAAAATGACCCCATTTATGGCACTTTGTGGATATCATCCACCTTCCATCACATCATCTTTAAGGGAAAATTCTAAGGTTCAAGCAGTGGGATATCACATCGAGCATCAACAACAAGTTCTCCAACTCTTAAAGGATAACCTCACTTTGGCGCATAATCGAATGAAACAACAAACATATCAGCATCACAACGAAAGAAGTTTTGATGCAGACGAATTGGTATTTTTACGGCTACAACCATACAAAAAAATGTCCCTCAAGCAAGCTAAGAAGGTTAATAAATTATCACCAAATTACTATGGTCGTTACAAGGTGTTTCAAAATATTGGTACTATGGCATAAAAATTGGAGCTTCCTGCATCTTCCCAAGTGCACCCAGTTTTCCCTTAAAGAAGGTTGTAGGGAACAAGCTTCCAGTTCAAAAAGTATTTCCAGAACTTGATGAGGAAGGAAAAATCATATTGCAACCTAAAGCAGTTGTTATCACTCCACCAGATCTCCAAAGGCTGATAAGGAGACCAACAAAGGTAACCACAGACCGCTTTGGCCTAGTAGCTAGCCCTACTAGGTAGGAGAGGGCTCTCTCCACGATATATCAGCCAAATTGATTGGATATGATCTAGGTGGATATTGATGGCCACCCAGCTATTCCACTTGCGGCCCCACCATTGTCTCTTTCATTTTTTCAGTTTCGGCACAAGTTACTATTTTTAGTAGTTTTTCGGGTCCTGAACTCTTGGAGTAGTTTTGAGGCCCTAAATGACGTTTTTTTGGGAAAACCGGGAGAAACATGGGTCCATGGATTGATGTTGCTCACACCAGAAGTTTTATTCCTCAGATAGATCTTTCTAACGAGGTATGGTGTGTGTTAAACGGAGATCGTATGCCAAAGTTACGTCCCCGGGAAGTTGAAACACCAATTTACCCAAACGGGGCCCATAGTTTTGGCACTTCATCTCCTAGGGTTAGGGTTTTGGATGTTTAGGGTTTTCCATTGTTTCTAAATAATAAATAGGCCCTAGAGCCTCATTACCAAGACAAAGCCTGTAGGCCTCTGTGCCACCATATCCTTTTTCTCCGAGATAAGCTGTCACAGTAGCTAGTTTATTTCTATTCGGTCTGTAAGCAAATTTCAGTTCTTTGATATTAATGAAATGAAGTGTTATTTCCGCTGCATATTTGTATTTATGGTTATATTTTTATTCTGCTATGCTCTCGCATAAATCATAGTATCGTTGGTACCGTAGCATCACGCGACTTTGTATGTCCCAAATGAGGTTTGCAGGAGTCAAGGTCAGACCGTTGAACCTTTGTGAAGATCATTTCGCAAACCCCGACGGCGTCCCATGGCGGGATGAAAAGAAATAAGGAGAGAGAAGAGATCCTATCAAAATATTGCTCGAGGAGGCCCTCGAAAAACAAAGGAACACGATGATGGATAATTTTGCTCAGATCCTTCAACGGCTACCCACCGGCGGCGCATCGGCTTCCAGTAGCCACTCTGGAGTTGTGACTCCCTTTAAGGTACAAGTAAATTTTGACATTCCCATATTTGAGGTCAAATAGACGCAGATGCCGTAGATATATGGTTGAATCTATTAGAAGGATATTTCTCTGTTCATGACTTTTCAGACTGGGAGAAGATTATTTTTGCACTTCTCAAAGCTACCCCCCATGTTAAGGACTGGTGGGAAACCTACTGTGAGAACAAGGACCAGACAGATACCTCTCTTTTCTCGGTCAGGGACGACTGGAAATTATTTTTAGACGACAATAAGGAACAATCATATCATGATCGTGGGAGTTATGAGACAAAGACAAGTACATACAATGGACCACGCTGCGGCAACAAATGGATCAAGATGTGCATGAGCTGACGAATCTGTTCCATACCCTGCGCACAAAGTTGGGTATCAAAGATCCGGAGAAAAATTTGGTGCTAAAGTATTGTAGTTGTCAGCACAGATACATTCAGGAGGAAATGGAGTTCCTTGACGTCTCCTCGCTTGGTACAGCATACTGGTATGCTGCTAATATTGAGCAGAAATTCAAACAGAATAAGCAAGACTTTGGATCTGCGAATCAAAAGCAAGGGAAAGGTACCCCCAAACCATAGAAAAAAGTACAAATCCAAGGCACGGTGGCACAAGAAAACATGCCAAACCACAAGCAAAGAACAACACCGTGAAGCCAAAGGACACGGGAAAGTGGTATGAGTTCCATAAGAGCTCCACTCACCACACAAGTGATTGTCGGGGCAAGCAGTCGCTGGTGGCCGAGATGAGGGCTTGTGAATCATATGCATGCTTCAACTCTGAATCAAAACCTGACAAGGGGAATGAAAAAGGAAAATAGATTATTGATGCAGAGCCCAACACCATTGTTGCCACTGCAAAGATCCAGAACGAGGAACTGAAAGATCCAGAGGAGGAGGAGCGTCTCTTCCACTCCCAGATGTGGGTAAAGGGTTCCCCACTACAGTTCATTTTCGATAATGGGAGCCAAAAGAACCTCATTTCAATAGATGTTGTGAAGCGGTTGGGCTTGCCGACCACACCACACCCACAGCCATACACCATCGGGTGGCTTCACCAAGGACGAGATCTTCGTGTCAGCCAGCAATGTTGCCTTCCCTACAGCGTCAAGCCCTTCACGAATGAGGTATTATGTGACATTGATCCTCTTGATGTTTCTAATGTATTATTAGGCCAACCATACTTGTGGAAGCAACTGCTATGTATGAGTCCCGGCCTCAGGCTGTTATTTTTACTTTGGGAAATAATTTGTACAAGATACCAGAGCTACCACCGCATGCCTCTATCTCTTTGGTTACTGCAAAAAAATGTAGTAAGCTCATTTCCAAAACCAGGAAATTTTTTTCCCTGATGATCCACCCCCAGGGAAAGAAGAAGATTGTGACCACAACCTCCAGACAGGGCTCCTCTGCACGACAACAACAAATGGACAAGGTTGTGGAGGAGTACGAGGACATCTTCATCTCACCCATAGGGGTGCCTCTGCACTGTCAGGTCAAGCACCCCATTGATCTGACCCCAGGTGTGTTGCTACCCAATGGGCCGATATATCGGTGCTCTGTTCTGGAGAACGATGAAATCAAGAGGCAAATTCAGGAGATGCTGCAGAAAGGTCACATCCGACCAAGTTCATCACCCTGTGGGAGCCCGATCGTGTTGGTACAGAAGAAGGATGGGACTTGGAGACTCTGTATTTACTATCGGGCGCTTAACAAGATCATTGTCTGGAATAGGTACCTGATCCCATGGATTTATGACCTTTCGGACCAACTCAAAGGGGCGAAATATTTCAGCAAAATCGACTTGAAGTCTGGGTATCATCAAATACCAATCGAACCCTCTGATGTGTGGAAGACTGCCTTCAAAGCCAAGGAGTGCCTTTTTGAATGGCTGGTCATGACTTTCGAGTTGACGAATGCTCAGAAAACATTCATGAGGTTGATGGACGACAACTTGCGGCCATTCACCAACTCATTTGTAGTCGTGTACTTGGATGACATTCTAATCTTCATCCAGACTTGGGAAGAGCACCTCCACCACATCCGACAAGTCCTCCAAAAACTGCGGCAGCACAAGTTGTGTGCCAATTTGGAAAAGTGCACTTTTGGCATGACCCAGGTTCAATATCTAGATACATTATTGATGAAAGGGGGGTGCATGTGTGTTGGGCCAGAATTGTGAATTATGGATAAATCATGCTTCCCTAGATAGGTTCTAGTCTAGAACAACATGTGAAAGACTATACGACTATTTCTCCTAAATCAGAACAGATACATAGAGAGGATTGGAGGCTTACTTGTTCAGTCGCTTCCAAATGGCTCCTTCTATCGCTTCCACTACAGCTTCAAATTCAAGCGGTTTGTGAGTTGAATGCTTCCTGCAAGAAAGAACACTGAAACAGCAGAAGATGCAATAATACAGTTATATATTCAAGCTAGTTAGCTAAATCAGTAAAGCATAAACCATACACATCAACTAAGATCTTGCAATATGGAAAATCAAAGCTAATACAGATGCATATAGGGAAAAATAAGCAGTACTCTTTATTGATGATAGAAGGAGAGGTTACAACCTAGTGACTGATTTGAAGTGACCTTCCAGCAATGATCCCAAGCCTCATCACAGTATAAATCTCTCCAGCAGTAGCTTCACAAATCTAGCTCTCAATTGAAAATTCTCCAGTATTTCTATACTCAAATTCTTCCTCCTCAAGCACTTAGATATGTGCTCAATTTATAGATGAACTGTAGGTTGTTTTGCAATCAATAACTTTCCAAAAATAGGCAAGACATGTTTCCATTCATGTAGATGTCAAATGTACACTTGGATCCGAAGCTTGAAACATCTAAACTCTTCTAGAAGGCACTGGCCAAGTGGATATTCCGGAACAATGAGAATTTCACTCCCAATGTGACCAACGCACCTGTGAATGTTGGGAAGTGCTTTGCAGAGCATCCTTACATGGGGCTACCTGCATATGCAATGCACTTAGGCCCCTTAGAGCCTACGTTGGTGAGCTCTCATACGTTATATAATAAGCTTCAAACCATGGAAACCTTTGCTTGATGAAAGTATTGCTTGATTTGTCTTGTTTCTTGTCTTAGGGCATGTAGCAACTGAAATGATAGGGAATGATAGACCCTTGATCATTGGTCCTAGAGATGATGCCCAGTTAACCAGGTCATTGGGAATGGTGCCCAAATTGACTTTTTTGTAAATTTTTCTCTCAGATACGAAAAAGTGTAAAATAATATCTTAAAGAACCTCTTTGGTCATGTTTAACCAAGGTATTCCTTTTTCGTAAATAATCTATCTCAGTCTGGAAAAGGGTTAAACTTATACTGAGTAGATATCAATTCATTTACTTTTACGAGCTCGAAAAGAAAAGTGCTCGGCAATCTTTTCACATTATCAGAGTCTGAAAAGAACTAAAAGAAGACTCCAGGGGTTCCTTTTTCGTTGTTATAGAAGCTCGAAGAATAGATAAAAGTGAACTTCAAATCCTTTTTTGTTTTTAAGAAAGCTCGAAAAATAAGGAGAAAAATTATGCTTTGTGGTCAAGTCTTTCTTTGAAATAAATTCGCACGACTAATCTGTTCATCAGTTGTATTTCCTGTTCAGAACAACATCAAATGGATTAAAAATACCTGTTTCATGATAAAAACATAATAAAACTATAGTCATAGCAATAAATTTAACTTGCAAACAATTAAATGACTATATAAAGTAGTTTCACTATTCATTTTTACCATTCCATAGTTACCATTTGCATTTTGGAGCTCTGAACCTGATGTTTCCCCCGAACTTCAATCGTTGATTGCGTTCGTTTCTGTGGACAGATTTAGTCATCATTTGATCCAGGTTAGTAGAATGAACCTCCTCTTCCCTTTAGTATTCATTTCATTTCCATTCCTTGCAAATTTTTAGGGTTTTAATGCCCCTAGGGTAAATTCTGCCCAAATTGAGGGCAACGCACCCCTGAATATTGAAACCTACGTTGTATAGCAGGTACAGTGAAGGGTACCTACATGTGAAACACACTGTCTCAACCCAGAGAGTGCGTTGGGCGCAATTAAAGTTTTTGGTTTTCATGTTGTGCTCAAAATTTGCCTATTTTTTTGCAATGAATGGTATCTAATGGATCTTATGGTTATATTTCAGGTTTCCATCAGATTATAATGACGATTACATGGAGGGAAAGAGAACATGAAGAACAAGATATGATTTCCTTGAATGATCCGGGTACTGTAAGAGCCCTAAGAGATTGTGGACTACTTAAGTACTTCAAATTGTCGGGAATGAGGCAACAAATAGAACTCTTGGAGTTCTTAGTTCGAGCATGGGATCCGGCGATAGAGGAATTTCACATTAAAAATAAAGTGTTACCCATAACAGTTAATGATGTGTATTTTCTCACAGGGTTTTCGAGGAGAGGTTTTCCCATTTCTCTCACAGGGTCTACCGTTGGAGGAGAGACAATGAGGGATTATGTTATGCAGTATTGCTATCCAGGGGCAGAACCTAGAAAATATGGAAAAATAAACATCCAGGATGTCAGGGATTTTCCTTTGAGAACCATCCTTTTCACGATCGCTAAACTTGCTAGCACCGTTACACTACATGTAGCGAATAGATCATATATGTAGTATGCACTAGAGTGCTTAGAGCCAACAGTCTTCAACTAGTCTGAAGCTGTTCTATCTCAAATAAAGGAACAACTGAATAAAGCAAAGGGAGGAAGGAAGAAAAAATTCAGTTATGGTTCAATCCTTATCTCCTTCACTTTGGAATGGATTCCATTGATGCAGCCACAACATGTAACATTGGATATATCTAGTCCTAGAGATCCTCGAATGCAGAGATGGGTATAACTCATGGGTCGACATGCAGGCCAATCGACCGTTGTGTTCTCTACTGCATTCTTTTCCTGGTTCCAGCGACAGATTGTCGCCATCGATGAGTACGCATACACGAGCGTCGACTTCCGAGGAGATCCAGATCTAGTATTACCAAAAGGCGCTCAGTGGGGTGCAATAGGTAAGAATGATTTGACCATGTTTTTTTGTTTTTTTAAGGTTTATACAAAGTTTTTGTGCTCTGATTTCTTTCCAAGACTAAACTAAATGTTTGATGTAATGTAGATATCGGTCATGTTCAACCAGTAGAGGAACCAGAGCACGAAGCTGATGCGCCAGCAGAGAGGGTTGTCGGGAGAGCAGTCCTTCAGGACCTTGATATGGCTGAGACTCTGGCTGAGCTTCAATAGCACATAGAGGGGTTGACCTTCGGGATTCCAGATTTCCGGATCGAAGAGCTTCCCATGCGACTGCAGTGACACACAATTGGGGTTCCTAACAGTTGGATGCAGTTGCTCCGTAGGATTTATAGATCTATAGCATGTTACCATGAGCACCACTAGTTTACTTGTGACAGTTTGCATGCATTTTGAGGTCAGATGACCAATGTGTCTTGGGCACAAATTTTGTAAAAACCTATACCTATCTATCTATATGTTTTCATATTTTTTCCTATGTTTAATGCACAATCCTATTCAATGATGTGAATATTTTCTTTACCTTTGTCGCAAATGTCTGTCTAAAACTTGATTAGCTAATGAATCAGTTAAAGTGTTCAAATTTCTAGAAATGTGTTGATATTTAACAAAATGTCTTTCCAAAATTTGAACTCTTAGGAACAATCTAAGAAGTGTTGGATTTCTAACAGTATAAACACTAGTAAGTTGTAATACCACAAGTTGTGAGTCTAACCTTATGATTATGCGGTTAATACCAAATGAAATGGCATCAGAGAGAAGTTCGATCAACGCGCTATACTCAGCGATATTGTTCATCGATATACCAATAAAAATCCCTTGAAAACTCACTAACTCGTCGTTCGGAGCGAAAATGACCCACGTTGCAGAGGATAGATTCTATGTACTACGACTAGCACCATCAGCATATCCAACAAATGGTTATGAAGATTCAGACATCTTCCATAAAATGTATAGCGGATTACTAACATCAAGAAAACTCTAAAAACAAATTAAGATAGTGAATGCAAATCAATAGCATATAAATAATATAATACAAAATATTATTACGCTCGTGATTAAGCATAGTAACGTTTCAATTACAACCCATTTCTAGGTTGTGTGAATGGAATCCCATCGTAATAAACTAACTCATAGGCACCCTTAGCAAGAACTCTTTTGACAATATAGGGGCCATGCCACACTGGCTCGAATCTCCCTGTACCTATTACATCAACTTCTTGGTCGTAAAGAAGGACCAAGTCACCCTCTGAGTAGATGCGAGGCTGGACATTTTTTTCGTATTGCGCCTTTATATGTATCTTATGCACTTCATTGGCCAATTGGGCTTCACGACGTGTTTCATCAAGATGAATGAGGTTAAGGAGACGCGCTTCTTCTTCTGAGGTGTTAGGTAACAAGTCAATCGCGAGTTTTAACGATGATATTTTGTATTAGATTGGTAAGATAGCTTCCAGACCATACACCAATTGAAAAGGAGTAAATTCGGTTGCATTTCTTACCAAGGTTTGATACGCCCACAAGGCAGAGTATAGGATCAAGTGCCAATTCCTTTTACAGACTCCTATCATTCGTTGAAGCATTCGTTTAAGAATTTTTTTAATAGCCTCAACTTGACCATTTGATTGTGGATAATAAGGAGTAGAATTATCATGCGACAATCCTAACTTGGTAGTCAATTCAGACATCATATGGTTGCGAAAATGCTTCCCATGATCCGTAACTATAGCCTGTGGGACCCCAAACCGTGCAATAACGTGGTTGAAGAAAAATAATGCAGTTGTTTGTCCTGTGTTATTAAATGTAGGCATCGCTTCAGCTGATTTGGTAAAATAGTCTGCTGCGACAATAATATAACATGCCCCCTAGACGAAGGAGGGTTACAGGTCATGAAGTCAATACCCCATTTTGTAAATGGTTCAACAGAGACAACAGGATGCATTGGCGCTGGCGGTTTGCGGATTTTACAATAAAAAATATGGCATCCATGACAACTTTTGACTGCGAGGGTGAAATCTCAAAAAATAGTAGACCAAAAGTAACCAAAGTGGAGTATCTTCTATGTGGTATCATATCCAGATAAGTGTCCACCACAAGCCCCAGCATGACAATCATTTAACACTTTTTCGGCCTCCTCGTGAATGAGGCACCTCCTTAAAATGGTATTGACACCACGACGATAAAGTGTATCACCAATGATCAAATAATCTTTGGCTTGGTATCGAATACGTCGTTGTTCAGAGCAAGAGGTATTAGGTTGAAAATTTTGGGTTTGGAGATAAATGATGAAGTCCCCATACTAAGGATCAGCTGATCCGATCAGAAACAGAGACTCGTCTAGAATAGATGGTTCTGACATAGTAGGAGTACTATCAGAGGGAAGGTCACAGAGAAGCTTAGCCAGAACTAAAGACTTCTTCGACTTGGATTTAATGAATTCCAAATCAAATTCTTGCAAAATGACAATCCATTTTGAATACTTTCCCCCCAGCAATTGATGTGATAATATATAAGTCATGGGGTTGCAATCCGAAACTATTGTTGTTTTTCAGAGCAGGATATAATGGCGAAATATTTGGACAGCTTGAAAAGCTGCCAAGGCAAGCTTTTCCACGTACGAGTACTTAACTTCCGTATGATTGAGATTATGACTCAAAAAATAGGTCGGATGTTCAATTTCATCTTCTACTTGGACCAAAACCATAGCGATGGTCGTTTCAGCCGCGGCGATATATAGGAAATAATCATTTTGATAATTTGGAGGATACATTAATGACGCTCGGACAAGAGTGTCCTTGGTAGCATCAAAATAAGCTTGCACAAATTGATCCCAATGGAAGGGAACCCCCTTTTTCAATAATCGAGTAAATCCTTTAGCCATTTCAACGTAGTTTAAAATGAACCTTCTCAGGAAGTTAGCCTTTCCTTGAAGTTTCTGTATCTGAAGTAAGTTTGATGGTTCAGGAAAATCAAGAATGGCCTGAACCTTCAGTGGGTCTATTCGAATTCCTTCTTTTGAGACTACAAATCCGAGCAATCGACCAGAACCAACACAAAACACACATTTATGTGGATTGAGGCGTATCTTGTAGTGTCGGCAGCGTAAGAAAATGGCTCTCAAATGCATCGGATGATCAGTCCAATTTCGTGAATGCGCTGGTAAATCATCTAGATATGGTTGAAAAATGTGCTTGATGTCATTGAAAGCATAATCCATTGCTCTTTGAAAATTTTCCCCAGCATTCTTTAAACCAAACGGAAGTTTCCTATATGCGAATGTGCCCCAGGGACAAATGAATGTTGTCTTATGTTAGTCATCTGGGTGGATATTGATTTGATTGTAGCCATAAAATCCATCCATGAATGAGAATATTTCACATTCAACACAATCATCAATAATCTGGTCGATAAAGGGAGTATGATAGTTGTCTTTTGGACGAGCATGATTAACATCCCGATAATCGACACACACTCTAATGGTTCCTTGTTTTTTCATAACAGGAACGATATTGGAAACCCACTTAGTTAGCGGAACAGGGTAAATGAAACCAACACACACAAAAATTTCAACTTCTGCTTTGATGGCAGCGGCTTTCTTTGGATGAACAGGACGAAGCCGTTGGCGCACCGATTTGACATCAGGATACATATTAATAGTGTGTTCAACTATACTAGTATCTATGCCTGGCATTTCCTCGTAATACCAAGCGAATACGTCACGAAATTCACGAATAAGAGAGCGATATGAATCAAGTTCTGATGGAGAACAAGATACACTGACGTGAATGTTTTCTACAACGCCAGGTTTGGTTGAAATATTGATAGAAATTGTTTCTTCAATATTTGATAAGTTTCGCTCATAATCGATTGCATTAATTGGAAAATAATTCGAAAATAAATTTTTTATGGATGGGTGATATAGTTCACAGAGATTGTTTTCTTCATAATCTAGAAGATGGGAACGATGATGATAATCTTCTCATGGTTCTCCTTCTGACATCATAGCTTCCAAAATATTTTCATTTGTCAAAAACGTTGAGGAAAAAGTATCAGATGGAGTACCAAAATCTAAGGAACGATCAACCCAAACACTCGGCAACGCTGATTTCGGATTTGCCGCCCAAGCCAAATAGATTGATTGTTATGCCAGCTCAATAAGGTTGGGCGGTAAAACATCATCGAACGTAGAAAATTCAGAATCACCCATACTCTCCCTTAAGCCAAAAAGAGTGGAAGAGATCATGTATCAGGTCTCTATACTTGCAATTTATGTCGACGTCGCGGGCGACAGTAATGCAAAGGTTCCCATAAGAGTGGAATCCTTTAAGAGTCCTACACCAATGTTCTAAATTTCTAGTTGGGGTAAGTGAACAAACGGAACGCTTCCAGTTACCTATGAAGCAGAGGAAAAAAAGGATAATTGATTAATGACTGTGATTGTACCTTTATGCGGAAAGTCAATCATTCTAAAGTATGTAGAAAAAATGGCAGTAATTTCATATACCCATGGTCTTCCAAGTAAAAGATTATAGTCAAGGGGTCCGTTAACAGCCTCAACATCAATATTCATTGTTTTTCCCCCCAATTCAACATGCAGGTTATTGATAATACCACAAGGTTTATACGTTCTTCCATCAAAAGCCTTCAACGTTGTTGATGATTGTGATAATTGCGGCGAGCCAAGTGACTTCCAACAGTTTAGAGACATAATGCATGTAGATGCTCCCTCATCAATAATAGTGTGATGAACAAGGTGATTGAGAACATTTACTTGGATGGAGAATGCCAATTCTGCTAGTAATTGTGGCACATAGCCCACATGATTAAAGACGACAAGATTATAATCAGTCGAATCAATTCCACTAATGGCCGACAATAAAGCCTGCTTCTGGGAGGGAAAATTTTGTAATACCTCAAGAGCAAACATAGCTAAAGGGGATTGAGCCAAATACTCCACTATATTATAATTTTGTGTAGCTCTTTCTCAAGGATTATATGTTGATTTATGAATTACTCCCTTTGGTGGCTTAATTGTCAATTCAGGAATAACAGTAAGTGGTACTGATTCAGTAGATGGATTCGTTGTCGAGGTAGTAGGTTGATCAGTGGTCGAACTACCATAGTATTTATTCCGCGTCGACACCAAAATATATTGTGAAGGTTTTGTGGTGGATAACATTAACACTTGGGAACTAGGAGCTGTATCCATAGCAACCAAATTAGTGTCTGGATTTGGAAATGGTTCTGTCAACACAGCTGATGCATGGGAATTCTTGATGATTTTTGAGACTTCAGCATGGTGAGGACAATCCCTAACAAAATTTTCCTTGTTATAGATTATACATGGATAACGAGGTTTCTGTGGTCCTGATGATTGATCAGATGATCTTTCCTGCGGGTTAGAAGTTTGCTTTTTCTTCGATTTCCCCTTTTTCTTAATTCCTGGTTGCTTGTCACTTTTTCCTTTGTCAAATGACACGGCGTTAATTTCAGAAGTAGGAGTAGGATCAGATGCAGTAGTGTGGTGTGTGTTTGCAGTGCCTATCAAGCCGTCTCTAGCATGAGATTCCTTTATTTGAGGAGGAACATTGAAATTAGATCGCGACGCATTAGGAATTTTTTCATAGAGTGTGCCAGACTGAGTGTAAATAAAGTCTAAATACTAGGCACGAGCGATAACTTGCTCTTCTGTGATGACGCCACCTTTAGCCACATCCTCAGTTATATATGGTAACAGGTACTTAATGAACCATTCAGCAAGGAGCTAATCGGGAACAAATGTCTTAACCATTCATCGACGGTGACACCACTCATGAATATGATCAGAAATGTGAGTAGCATTAGTCTGTTTGAAATTGGTCAAGAGTTCTGTTCCAGTTTCGTATATGATCGGTAACTGGAAATGGGTCAAAAAGACAGTAGCTAAGGCAGTGAAATTGTCAAAAGAAGCTCTAGGTAACTCAATGTACCATTTAGCAGCCGAACCTGTAAGCGTATGCTGGAAAAGACGTAGTCGAACAGAATCATCATTCAAGGAATTTGATGAACACCATAAATGATAAGTCATGACATGAGTCAACGGATCTTCTCCAGGGTTTCTATTGAATTTAGGAATATCAGAGGGTAATTTATGAGGTATTACCGGCCACCAAGGAGCATAATTTATAAGATCATTGGTTAACCGGTTTAAATCTAGTAATTCCAAGGTTGCAACAAAAGGAAACTGTCTATTAATATAAGGTTGAGCATAACCAGGATAAGATGGAATTGCTTGGGCAACAGGCCTTTGAGCACCAGCATACAGAATCAGCTGCTGGTAACCCAGATAGGGGTTGTTTTGCATAGAAAACGCTTGAGAATTATGTTGACCAAAACTTGGATATGATACTTGTTGAAATGAAGTTTGAGGCATTTGCACCTGTGGCTGCCAAGGGATCTGTCCACCAATATTATAACCCAAATTAGTATAAGTTGGATTCGGTTGATATGTATAATCAGGTTGCGTTTGTGACATCCCATAAAATGGTACACCAGCTTGTGAATAAATGATTCCTGATACAAGTTGTTGTAAATTAACCAAAGGATTTTGAGTCTGTGGACCCAACATTTGATGATATTGAGTTGAAGAACTTGCCTGATAAGGTTGATGTACAATATTTTGATTCTGTAACAGGGGTATAGATGTATTAACAACTGGTAATGAAGTGGGTGTAACAGGTTGAACCGATTGATACGAATGTACAACCGTTTGAGGTTGGATAGGCAGAGTGGGCTGCCATTGACAAACATTCATGTCAACATTAGTTTGACCAAAAAGTGACTGAGTACTGTCATATTGGGTGACCAAAGGTTGCCCCCCAGCATAAGGAGGATAATAAGATGGAAAATAATTTTCCCCAAATGATGGGAGTCCAGTTGATATGGTACTTAAAGGAATTGACCCAAAAGGACCGACTTGATATTGCCCTGATGATGGATGTAATGAATCAATTCGTTCAGTACTAACGATAGGACTACCAGTTAAAACACCAGATGATGACATTGGCAAATACCATGAACGTGAAGATGCACCATAGAAAGTGCCAGACAATGATTTGTAACCTGTTGGGACCGAAGGGCCACTGTGAAAATATGACTCTGGTGAGGTTGTGAACATCGACGGAGTAGTGAGGGTAGGAGCTGATGTAATTGGAACAGCGGACTCAACCGAATATGCTAGTTCAGACATGGTTGTTTGACCAAATGTATACCCTCGAAAATCGACGGGAAATTGAATGGCAATAGGATCAACAAAAGCAGATGGAAAAGATTGAGGAAAATACTGGTACAGGTAAAGGTCCCCCCCAAAATGGGTTGGATTTAAAGGTGTATCGTCTTGTGGGATTTCTTCAATCGCAATTAAACCAGGAGGAATAACTTCACCGTCAGGCCCAAAATATATTTCAGACGGTTGATTGTGTGATATAGGAGTTTCAATAGCTACAGAACTTTGTGGGATGACCAAGGTAGGAACAACTTCTGGTTGTTCGACTTCAGGATTCAGATGTTCTGGTAAATAAGAGATAGGATCTAGATCAATTTTTGATTGAACAACGTTGGGTACAAGAGGTATGGTCTCAGCAATTGAATGGATCGTGACCACGGGTAGCTTTGAAGACTCCGTTTTGACAACAGTAGACGAACCGAGATGTGTGGAAAAAATTTGAGCTAACTCTGGGTTAAAAGATGATGTTTCGCCAGTGGTACGAATTATACTTGATTCGGCAGATCACGATCGCCTTCGCCTACCAGAAGTAACTTCCGGTGGTAAAGTTGGTTTTAAAGCTAATCTACGTGAATGGCGGGGGATAGGATTTTGTTCTTCCATGATTACTAATTTATTTTATCCAAAAACAAATAAACAAAAAGAGGGTAATGCTAGGCAAAAGGGTTTACCAAGAAACTATGAACTGCAGAATACCTCCTGGCGAACGAAGAAGTACGGGCGGGTAATCTCCCCGAATGATGTGTTTGGTGTATCACAATTTCAAGGCGGCCGACTCAATTCACTATGGATGGATAGCACCTAAAATTTGTCCTCCCAAATATACCCGAAGGTACGTGGAGGCCCAAGTCCGTATTAGTGTTGTCTGATGCGAAACCGCATAGTGAGAGCACCCCTTTATACTTATCATATTGTAACACTTCCCGATATACCCAAAAGTACGTGGACGAGCTACGATATACTTATGTACGTGGAGTGAGGTATCACACTTGGAATGTATCGCAGAAAAGTTAACGACAGCTGCTATGTTTTACGATGCCGGAACATGTCTCTAGCCTAGAGCTTCTAAATGTTATCATTATGGTTCCAATGCGTTGTTAAGTAAATTGAGATTAATTTTATGTTGATCTTGCTTAACAATTTGTGTTTCAAAGGTTCACCGCAATGATGTGTATGAAATTCATAAAATGTAGCTAAGAATGATAAACAAACTTTCATTTTCAGCTTTTTCAATGAAGAACCTAGCTAATAAGGGAAGAGAGCAAATGATTTGAGAGCAAACAAATCAATGAATCTCAAACTAAATGAAAATTTCCTAATGTTCCTTTTGCAAAACACACATTATTCTACATGCAAATGCAAGTTTTTCTTTTCAATTTCCTTAAAGTTATGAATGAAGAAAAGAAACTAGGTGCACTAAACCAATAATTCAAATTCTTTTTACTTTCGAGAAACGAAGAATACAAACAACAATTTCTCTTTTGAAGGAAAAACGAGGATTTCAACAATAATTTCTCCTATCAAGGAAATGAAGATTTTACGACAATTTCCTATTTCGAAAGCAAATGATTCTTAATGCGACAATAAAAAATACTTTGAAATAAACTTGTCAATGATAAAGAAAAACTTCTTTTTTTTTAAACAACATTGAACAAATTTTCAATCAAAGGAGAAGAAGTATATAGAGTCACTGGTAAATTGAGCATCAAACTTTTCAGAACACAACAGTAAACAAAACTGAAGCAAGTTGCAAAGTCAAATTCAAGGGAATTTGGTCACTTTCAGGAGTCAACGCAGTCTCCAAGGGGAGACAGTGCTCTGCAACGCAGGCTAGGAAGGGAGACAGTGCTCTGCAAAGCACTGTGTCCAGTCTAAGGGTGCGTTGGGCACAATATACAAAGAAAAATACTACTGTTTAACTCACTGTCTTTGAAAATTAAGCTCTGAAAAAGTTTAATATTTATATGAAACAACTACTGGGTGGATAAACAAAGCAAATCAGAGGCTTAAACACCTAGATCTAAGAGAAATTCTCCCTAGTGGAGTCACCAATTTTTTGGCGACTAAGTTGTGAAATACGGATAAATCACGCTTCCCTAGATAGGTGCTAGTCTAAAACAATAGGTGAAAGACTATACGACTATTTCTCCTAACTCAAAACATATACACAGAGAGGATTGGAGGCTTACTTGTTTAGTCGCTTCCAAATGGCTCCTTCTGTCGCTTCCACTGTAGCTTCAAATTCAAGCGGTTTGTGAGCTGAATGCTTCCTACAAGAAAGAACACTGAAACAGCAGAAGATGCAATAATATATATTTCTACTCAAGCTAGTTAGCTAAATCATTAAAGCATAAACCATACACATCAACTAAGATCTTGCAATATGGAAAATCAAAGCCAATACAAATGCATATAGGGAAAAATAAGCAGTACTCTTTATTGATGATAGAAGGAGAGGTTACAACCTAGTGACTAATTTGAAGTGACCTTCCAGAAATGTTCCCAAGCCTCATCACAAGATAAATCTTCCACAATAGCTTCACAAATTCAGCTTCCCTAAATTGAAAATTCTCCAAAGATTACCCGAAATTCTTCCTTCTCAAGCACTTAGATCTGTTCTCAATTTATAGATGAACCGTAGGTGTTTTGAAATCAATGACTTTCCAATAATAGGCAAGACATGTTTCCAATCATGTAGATGTCAAATGGACACTTGGATCTAAAGCTTGACACATGTGAACTCTTCTAGAAGGCACTGGCCAAGTGGAGATTCCAGAACAATGGTGTACTTACCCTAATGTACACAACGCATCCGTACGTTTAGTGTTTAAAAAGGTGCCTTTCTGTATGGGGTTCACTCCGTATATGTAACGCACTTATGCCCCTTAGAGCCTGCATTGGTGAGCTCTCATATGTTATATAATAAGCTTCAAACCATGGAAACCTTTGCTTGATGAAATTCTTGCTTGATTTGTCTTGTTTCTTGTCTTAGGGCA
This sequence comes from Pinus albicaulis, assembly GCA_034641835.2. Classification (NCBI taxonomy): domain Eukaryota; kingdom Viridiplantae; phylum Streptophyta; class Pinopsida; order Pinales; family Pinaceae; genus Pinus; species Pinus albicaulis. Next base: position 1,301,786,758 of record CM076577.1, on the reverse strand, counting down.
TGTAGCAACTAAAATGATAGGGAATGATAGACCCTTGATCATTGGTCCTGGAGATGATGCCCAGTTAATCAGGTCATTGGGAATGGTGCCCAAATTTATCTATAACAATGTGGATCCAACCAAGATCCAAGTCGTTTGGGATTGGCCAGCCCCAACCACTCTAACAGAGCTTCGCAGCTTTCTAGGTCTTGCTAATTTGTACCGCAGGTTCATATTGGGATTCTCTCATATCACTTGGCCCTTGAGTCAAGTCACCAAGGGAGGAGCGAAAGAAAAATTATTTTGGTCAGAATCTCAACAGAAGGCATTCGTAGAATTGAAACATCGCCTCTATTTTTCCCTAGTGCTCACAATACCAAACTTGCAACAACCATTTGAGATCGAGACAAATGCCTCTGACTATGCTATTAGGGAAGTTCTTACTCAACAGGGGCATCCAGTGGCATATCTCAGTGAGACATTGTCTGACAAAGTTTGCCAATATCCCACTTATGACAAAGAAATGTATTCCATTGTGCAAGCTTTTCGACAATGGAAGCATTACATTTTGGGGAAGGAAAAAATCATCCACACAAACCACCGACCCCTGCAGTTCATACAAACACAAGGGAAGTTGCAGAACGATTGCCATCAGAAGTGGTCCACATATCTACAACAGTTTCATTTGAACATCAAGTACAAGAAGGGTAGCACCAATAATGTTTCAGACTGCCTCAGTCGACCACCGATCATGGCGCTAACCACCGTCCTCAACTCTTATGGGCATGAGACTTCTGATTGGCCACTTCTCTACAAGAGTGATCCAGAATTCAGCCACACATACAAGGCACTCTTGGGGGGTACGCAAGTTCAAAATTTTCACCTCCAAGATGCACTGTTATGTCACTTGGGACACCTGTGTGTTCCTTCAAGCGAGCGTGCCAAGATGATATGGGAATCACACTACAGTCGAGTTGTTGGGCATTTCGGGGTCGAGAAAACAGTGGCAGTACTGCAAAAGTATTTCTATTGTCCAAACCTTCGACAGGATGTCGGGAAGTCCATTAGATCCTGCACTGCTTGTGCCATTGCCAAACCGACCATCAAGAAGCAAGGCCTATATACTCTGCTACCTACCCCTATTCGACCTTGGGAATCCATCTCCATGGATTACATGTTGGGCCTGCCTTCTACTAAGCATGGAAACGACTGTGTTTTCGTGGTCGTCGACAGATTCTCGAAGATGGCCATTATGGCGACCTGCAAGAAGAATATCACAGCAGAATCCACTGCTAAACTCTTCTTTGAATGAGTGTGGGTGCACTTTGGGATCCCACAGCATATCATATCAGATCAGGATAGTAGGTTCCTCAGCACATTTTAGTCCAGCATCTAGTCAATGCTGGACACCAAGCTCACCAAGTCCACAGTGTTCCATCCCCAAACTGATGGTCAGACAGAGGTCGTCAACAGGATGATTGTACACATTCTGCGCATGTACTATTCAAATCATCCACGCACATGGGATGAGAGCCTCCCCTATGTACAACATAGTTATAATTGGGCTCTCCACAGCTCAACCGGCCACAACCCCTTTCAGGTGGGCTTGGGATTCCAGCCACTATGTCCCATTGACGTAGCCATGCCATTTGCGGCTACTTAGGCCGATTCGGCTCATGTCCAGTCTGAAGCTGACAAAGCGAACAGCTTCATCGAGTGCATTCAGCACATTCACCAACAGTTTCATGACATATTGGACAGATCCAATGCTAAGTACAAGCAACAACATGATCAATGTCGAGTGCCACACAACTTCCAGGTGGGCGACAAAGTGTGGCTACATTTGCAGAAGGAGCGCCTCACTGGACCCCATTGCAAACTTCACTTACTCCGATACGAGTCGTACACCATCACCAAGGATATAGGGAAAAATGCCTTCGAGCTCGGTATTCCACCATTCCTTGGTCTACACCCAATATTCAATGTGGACCGCCTTCGTCCCTACTTCCCACCTCTACTGGACACCTCTGACATTGCATAACAAGTCACACCAACAGAGTTAAACCCAGACTGCATGGAATAGGCCACCACAGATTTTATCATGGACATGAAAATAAAGAACACTCACCAACAGAAGATCCAACTGTATCAGGTTGTCAAAACTGGCCAACTCCTGCACCAAGGAAAGTGGTTCACCAGGGACCAAGTCTGCAGAACTTTCCTCATCTCATGGAGGAACTCCACGTAATGGGGACCATTACTTCCTAAGGGGGGAGGAATGATCCAGGTGGATATTGGTGGCAACCCGCCTATTCCATTTTGGGCCCCACCATTGTCTCTTTCAGTTTTTCAGTTTCAGCACAAGTTACTATTTTTAGCAGTTTTTCGAGTCCTGAACTTCCGGAGTCGTTTTGAGGCCCTAAACAACATTTTTTGGGAAAATTGGGAGCCACATTTGTTTATGGAATAATCTCACATTTAAGTTTGTATTCCTCATATAGATCTTTCTAATGAGGTATGGTGTGCGTCAAACGGAGATCGTATGCCAAAGTTACGTCCCCAGGAAGTTGAAACACCAATTTACCCAAACGGGGCCCATAGTTTTGGCGCTTCATCTCCTAGGGTTAGGGTTTTGGATGTTTAGGGTTTTCCATTGTTTATAAATAATAAATAGGCCCTCGAGCTTCATTTTAAGACAGTTCAGAAGCCTGTAGCCGCCACATCTCTTCTCAGAGATAAGCTACCAGCGCCCTAGCTAGTTTATTTCCATTTTGTATGTAAGCAAATTTCAGCTCTTTGATATTAATGAAATGAAGTGTTATTTCCGCTGCATATTTTTATTTATGGTTATATGTGTATTCTGTTGCATTCCTACATAAATATAGATCAGGATAATGAGGATTTTAGGCTAGGTATAGTAGCATTAGGGTTTGGTTGATTGATTTTGAGTGTTGGATGGTGAATTAGATCAAAGAAGAACTAGGTCAGGGCACAGAGGATCAGAAGTGCAGAGATATGATGGGGAAAGGTAGGTACATACTTTAACACATTTAGGTATCTTGATGAGTGGATTAGACTTGTAGGGTTTTCAAACAGAGCATGGAAATCATGAATTATTTTCAATCAGAAGAAAAAGAAACACAACTGTAATAATTCCTCCAAAGCAGAGCATCAAGTAATGAATTGTGCTTATCTAACTTAGGAATCATTCACATTGAGAGATGAAAATGAAAATGGAAATAATAATACATTCAAACATATGTAAAAATAAGAGGAAACACTACTAAAACACATTACCACAGGAATCCCGCCAAAATAGCTGCAACTTTATCTATTAGTTCCTGCCAAAAATGACTGATTACACTAGTGTTCAAAGTTCAATTACACAACATAGAACCCTTGCAATGATAAAGGAAATGAAATATATAGTAAAAAAAAACTTATCCTACTCTCAGGGGTCGAATCCATGACTTGTGGAGTTGTTCCCCAAAGTCCTCAACTGGAATCCTAATGACTATGGAGGTCAACAAACTCATGCTATCTTTGATGAAAATGATTCACTTGACCCAAAATTACATATTTACTTGATGTACCTACCTCTAATAACTATAAAATACATAATTAAATTAAATTTTTACATTTACATCAGTAAATCTCCTTGGAATCCATCAATAACTTGAGAAAAACTTAAAATTCTGAAGAAATCGGCAGACTGTAAAAAGTGCAGCGTCCTTGAAAAAAGTGTAGAGTGCTTGGGAAAAATCACAGTGTGGGCCTTCAAATAAACTTTTGAGTGCCTTCCTGAAGTCCAATTTGAGCCCAATATGGCTCATTGGAAATCTCTTCTAGTATAATTGTCAAAAATGTCCTCAAGCTCTGAAAATGATGGAGTGAAGCTCCTCAAAACTGAAATATCCCAAGACTGGTCAAAAAGCGCAGCGTGAGGCTAAAAAAGGTGGCAGAAAATTATTTTTTAGGAGGTTTCTTGGATTTTCCACCTGTCAAAAGCTCATTTTTTGAAGTGCCAGTAGTCGAAACTTGATGTAGATACCATTCTCTATCGAACCATGTAGAGTTTTAGCATTTAGAGGCCTCCAGAAAAATCACAGCATGGCCCACGCTACGCTTTTTGCAGGTTAACTGTGCAAAAAGTCTGTAAAATTTGACAAAAATGCCCAAAAAACAAAAAACTTGCTCAAAAACCTTTGAAATTGTTGGATGAATTGTTGATGAAGTATTTCAAGCTACCAAGAAGGCATCAGCAAGCAAGTCAAGTTTACCCTTCTCTTTTTCACTGATTAGGGCTTTGATGCAGGAGCATCAAGCTTAAATTTTATTATTTATTTATTTACTTTAGGGGGTGAGGAAGTGAGGAATACAGAGAGAGTGAGGAATGGGTTGAGAGCTTTTTGTAAAGGGCCGAGAGTCGAAAGGCCATTCATTGTAATATTTGGCCGAGGATTTTTTTTGTGTTATTCTACATCAGTGATTTGTGTGCTTATAGCTCTCTTTCCTGTATGTATATTTTAAACTGAAAATTGTTTTCTTAATGAATAATATGATGAGTGTTTTCATGCCAAAGGAAACACACTGGTTTATATGCTAGGATATGATTTAACCCAAAATCCTGGCATCATTTGGTATCAGAGCAGAGATTCATGCCTGGTGGAGTGCTGTAGAGATTACCAGTACAATTGAAAGTTGAAGATGGCGGATTTGCATTGTCACAAACTTGGCGGAATGGTGAAGAACCTGGATTTTACATCGCTGGTGAAGTCGAGTTGGGAAATGTATGAGAAAATCGATGTTGTGATTTGAAGGAAGGACAGCATTGAAGCGAGGAGGGATGAATTGGTAGCAAGATTGGTAGCGTTAAGAGCGATTGGAAGGGCGTTTGTAGCAAATGAAATTCGGGTTGCTGGAACTGAAGAAAAGGCCGGCATTTTAAGTCGGAGGAACGAAGCAAAAGTGCACCACGTCTTTCAAATGAAGCTGGGTTGAGGTTTAGCGCTGTGTTAATACATGATTCAATCAGGTTACATTTAATTCCTATACAATCAATTCTCATTGGTTATTCAAGACTGTATTATTTTTTTTCTGCGTAAACATTCGATGGGTCGAATTATGCCGTGTGATAACTGTGTGAATTATATAATTAAAAGTCTGCGTGGAGAACTGCATAATGGTTGGCATAGACTCCAATTGAAATACCAACTTATTAACCTCAACCCGTTTTTATTTGCGTGAATGCTATGATGAGTGAATGCTATGATGAGTGAAACGCTATGGGTTCGTTCAGGTAGCAGTATGTTGGTTGCTTATTATCATCGTCAACATAAATCGACTTCCTTTGTTTATGCGTGAGCGCCTTGTAATACCACAGATTCGTAGTTTGGACACTTAGAAGAGCAGTTGTGACCCACAATTGCACCCAGAGCCGTGGAGCGTGAAATTCACAACAGCCATCGTGACCCATGATTACACGCAGAGCCATGAGGTGAGTAACTCAAAAGAGCAGTTGTGATATCTGACTACATATAGCAAAGTATGCTACATTGCATCTCGGTCATCAATACCTGGAAGACCGATAGTGTTTGTGGGGAATAGGCTTGATATTGTCCATGGTTGGTTTGTTTAAGATGAGCGTAGGCTCAAATGCTGAGTTGGAAGTATTTCATTAGATCCCGGATGCAATTTTTAAGTTGTTATTATTATATGCACTCACCATGGTCCTTTGAAGACTCATAAATCCTTGTATGAACTAAAGCTTGCATAAAGTTATAATATTTCATATTGTAGAGAGGTATTTGGGATTGCACATAAAGTAGTGAATCAACTACATCAGTTTGAAGAGTAAGCTTGGGCCTAAGAAAAAAATTGCATATTTTACTATACTAATTTGGAAGAGTGGGAATTTGGTTTTCCTACATCATTTTGGAATTGGGAAGTTGCAGAGTGAAGCAGTGGAAGCCTGAGGAAGAACAACACTCAAATTTGGAGTTGCTGAAAGGGCATATTTGTTTCATTTTTGCGTCAACGTGCAGACCTGGTTGCCGAGACCATATTAACCTCTGATGTTGTCACAGTGGAGTTGGGAGGTGATGACAGTATGAATTGGCATTCATAACTGCATTGGCAGTCTTGATGACAGAAAATATGAATTGGAGTGACGCAGCGGAATTATGAGTCAAGGGAAAAGGTATGACTGAACATGTTATGTGTTGACATTTTGGGTTTTCTTAACCAAAATCGAAATTATAAATAAGTATTTTTGCGGAGATGATTTATATATGTGAACATGTGGTTCAAAATTAAAGTGAAAATGTTGCAAATGCAGAGGTATAAATGAATGGAAAAATGACTGAAAATGCGTTATCCTGGGTGATATAAAGAGAAACATGCATTTTTATGTGAGCGGGTTTATTGTGCATAATGTGGGTTCTCGCAGTTTTGGTTAAGTCATTTTGGACCAAAGCTTGTAGTTGGAAATGGGAGAATTCTTTTGATTTGTGTTTAAGATTGTAAACACAATTGCTTGATGTTGTCAAATTTTTGTTTTACCATCATATGGCAGCATCTAAGAGGTGTTATTTAGAATGAAGGTGATGTACAAGTGTTGGAACAAGGTCTCCTAACAAGCTACGAAACTGGTCCATTTTGAATCTTTTCGGTTAGATTTAATCTAGCGGAGGGGTTTTGGGGTGGGTCAAAGCCCTGAAAGTGTTGTATTGGGTAAAAGGGTAAACAAGGGGTCAGAAAACCACGGTTTGCAGACCATAGGAAAGATTAGGCTAGATTGTTATAAATAGAGGACCATTTTTGTATTGAAAGGTAGGATATGATGAGCTATTGATGCGAATTGTGATTTAAGCTATCTGTATGGGTTTTGGGGAACGGACTCCTGTTGGCTGTGTGCACGGAGATCCAAGTCCAGTTGTGTGCAGACCCTGCTGCTGTGTGCGCAGGTTGGGAAGGGAATTGTAAGGAATAATTGATGAATAAATGAATGTGAAAGATTGTTAGAGAACTAAATCTGTGAGTACTTTTGTGTGAATTGCTGATAATTGTTGTATTGTGCGTTTTCTATCCTTAAGCTGCGAAAGATCTGTGTACTGCGTTCTTGGATCTAGATATGTTATGTTCTATTTATGTACTACTGTTTTGATGTTATAACAAGCATATAAATATAGATCTAGTGCACGTGGATGCAAATAGAGACTTAATTAACTTTTCACAGAACAAGGTAATCGTGGATTACAGGACCTAGCACAGCTCTGCTTGCTTTACCCATCCTTTCTCAGGGTGCGGAAACCTGGTTCCAGCACCCACCCATACTACTTCGGGTGAGACTTTTACCGGCACAAGTAGGTCACTGCCGAAAGGTCCAGTAGTATAGGGGTTTGTTGGCAAACCTTACACACCGAACCTGGGTCAGGACCCCTCGAGCCAACAAATGGTTCCGTTGCCGGGACAAGAAGAAGTCTGAGAAAGGGATTGGGTACTGACAAGCGAATACTAGAGGAGGCGCCCACATCAAGCCTCTAGGAAACCATGGCGGTACACTTGAAATTACCTACCTTCAAAGGCACGGCTGATGAAGACATGGAATGGTTTTGGTTTGTGGCAGAGTCGGTATGGGTTGCGCAGGGCGTGGTAAACAACACTGTGAAAAAAGCGCAGCTATCCTTAGCTTTTTAAGGAAGAGATTTGGACTGGTATATGGACTGGATACGTATCGCAAAGTAAGAATGCCACTATCCAGAACATCAAGGACGCCCTGAACCAGCAGTTTTGGAACCCTAAGTCCTACTCTCAGGTAGTAGTAGAACTAAAAATTTCAAGCAGGGGCCAATTGAGTCTGTATGGGAAGCCGATCAATGCCTGATAAAAGCTATCATAGAAGGAGGATTTCAGTACAATGACAGACAGCTTACGGAATGGTTCATCGCCATGCTACTCCCTCACCTACATGTACCTATGGGTTTCCAGGCCTTTGACTCACAAGAGGAGGCCCTGGAAGCTGCTATGAAATTAGAAGTTGCACCTCTAAAGGATGTTGCGTTAGAGGTACAACAGATCCAGGTGCAGCTTGAGGCCATGCATCAGGAAATTTAGAATCTACAACGGGAGGAAGGAAGAGGGGCTGGCACAAAACTAGGTCACGCAACAGGTCACCCGGGATCAGGAGCGCGTATTCCGGAGTAGCAGGGCCTAAGGGGACCTACGCTCTAGCACGGGGAGAGATGCGTAGCTGGGTTGCATAATATCAGTCGATGGCCCTATCTGGGCACCCCCGTCTCTGAACCAAAGCTACACTGGTGCCAATTTTTCCGGTCAGTTGGCCATGAGGAGCAGGACTGCCATGTACGTAATGAAGTAGTATAAGGGGGAAGAGACCCTGCCTCACCAAAAACCCCCTCGGGCAGGACTGACTCCCCTAGAAGAAGAGATGGGAGCCGAAGCAGAAGCGCAGGTCGGGGTCGAGGACAGTCAATCTGCTATAACTGTGGAGGCATGGGGCATTTTGTGAAGGATTTCTTGGACCCCTTACGATAGTCTTGCAGGTACTATAGACAGTTGGGCCATATGCTGGAAGATTTTCCAGCCCTAAAAGCAAAGATACAGGGAAAGCCGCTCCCATCTGCACAGAAGGTGCGAAGGGTCCAGACCGAGCTGAGGGGTAAGGATACAAAGGTAAATGTGGTAACGCACAGTGGATTGGCGACTGGGGGCGCTAAGGAGAAAGATGAAACTGACACAGCAATCCACAGGGCAGTTAGCAACCAAGAAGGACTGGACTTGGACAAAGCAAGGGAGACATTTATGGAAGCACGGAGGGACTTCCCTGGGACTACGGTCCCACCATCTGCATGCGCAAGAGATGTAAAAGTAGCCAAGGAGGTTAAACCCTTCCTCTAGGCATGCATGAGACTACTATGCAACCCCCAGGCAGTACGAAATCTGCAGGCTTTACTGGAGAGCTGCGCAACGTGCACTGCCCTGTCAACCGACATTAAGGATGTGCATAAGTTATACAAATATCAAAACCGCACTGGCAGGGAAATGCGGCTGATAGTCTAGATTGCCGATTATGAAATGGATCGGGTTATCTTAGATCTCAGATCAGACACCAATGTACTACCTAGGCACACTTGGCAACGCATGGGGGGACCCAAGCTGGAAAGATCCACAATCCAACTTCGAATGGAAAATCAACAAAAAATCATTCCTCTAGGTAGACTACCAAAAGTCATGGTTGACATCGCAGGGGTAAGGGTCCTGGCTGATTTTGAAGTAATAGAAATTATAGAAGATGCAGATCCCTACCCTGCACTCCTCAGATTATACTGGGCTATAGACATGGGGGGCATCATCAATCTCAAAAATCGCAGCATGGTATTTGAAAAGGAGGGCACACGGGTCATTGTGCCACTGGACCCCGTAGAAGGAAAATTTTATACGGAACCTATACCCAAGGAGGGAGGTGGGGATTATATCTATAAGTTGACAGCTCGAAATAGGGACAACCCAACCCAGGACGCAGTCCCATGCTACGAGGGGGATGTTGAGGATCCCAATAAAGAACTAGAAGCTTGGCAGACCCAGCTAGGTGAAGCCTCTACACTGCGTTGTCTTCGTATCACAAAGGACTCCCTCTTTATGCTCCCCAAGGCAAAGGCTAGGGTAGAGCTAGGCCTAAGCAACTGCGGAAAACCTACCCTGGGAAATGGTCAGGTCGACCCGCGAATGAGCAACAGGTTTGCTATGACACCTGTAGGTTCCGTAGGGAGCAGTCCCATGCATCGAGCCACCTCTATGACGACGACAAAGCCAGGGGTCAGGCGGTTGGTTCTGACGTCAGCCCTCCTTGGAGCCTTAGTAGAAAAAATGATAAAAATATCTGGGTCTTGGGCCAAGAGCTACCTACGAAGCAAGCCTGTGTTGGGGGAAGACAGGCAGTTGTCACACCTAGGCAACCTTAGCGTGACAAGTACGCCAAGATCACTGGGAACGCGACAACTAACCGTTGGAACTGTACCCTTTGGTAAAAAGCAGAAGTTACTGCTGAAGGGAGTGGCTCCTGAGCCGTTGGATGGTTGAGTTATGGGAAGTTTTTACCGTTCCTTGGGAAACCCACCCCGAGTAAAATTTCTCTCTCTCTCATCCGATGGGAATTGCTTAAAGGGGGGCAGGATAGTCTGGTTAGCAGTATTGTCTCAGTTACACAACTGGCCTGCCTTGAGCGTCTTGTGGAAGCAATTGAGCACCGAAATTTTCCATAACCGCAGCCTCCCTCTCATGTCTGATCACCCTCCTCTGTCAGATAGTAGTCACCCAAAGTCCGGGTTCATTTTTCGCGCAAGGATGTCGGCTGCCACCTCTACCGAGACCTCTGCCCCAATTGAGCATGATATCAAAGAAGTCCTGGAGGATGAGCCTGAGTTAGAAGAAGTTCCCCCTCCAAGGGCCACGCGGAAAGGCAAGGAGAAAGCACAAAGCTCGGGGAAAACCCCACAAGCGGAAAAAAGGCCCCGAAGCTCCCCAAGACGTGTCAGGCCCCCACCCACAGAACAAGATGACCAGGAGGGTGCTCTGCTGGCTAACCCGATCAATTGGTTACCTCCCTTTGTTCACCCACGAAGGTCGTCTACGCGAATGCTGAAAAATTTGGATGGCTTGTTCACCTACCTGCAAACCCCGCTGACCCCAGGAGAGGTCCCCATCCTCGGTGATCCCTGCGGACGCCTCCATGAGGTCAAGTTCGATGATCATGACCTGGTGGACCATGATGCCCTCCTGAAATTATCCCCTGCATTATACTTTGATATGATCTATGAGGTTGATGGGATCACGGTAGTACCTCAGCGCTAGGTATGTTCCTTAGCAGGATCCGGACTCCTGAATCTGCTCCGAAAGCCCCACTTCGGCCATTACAACGTCACCGATCGGTTGGCTCACCAGTTGCTCGCCCTCATTCACAACGGCTGCCTGTGGATTCGTGAGAGAGTCCCTATTGATGTTGCATTGATCCACAAGATTACAGGCCTCCCGGTGCAAGGACCGCACCCGCTAGCACAGGTCGGAAAGAAGTACAAAGCCGCTACTGCTCTGTTTGTCTAGGAGACCTATGCAGTACAATGAAATCAGCGGGGATTTGTCATCCAAACCATCAACAATCCTGCTACGCAAATGGGTACTCAGGTTTTAGCCTGCAAATTAATGAGGAGGGGACAGGTTGCGACTGTCCCTGCCTACGTGATCCAGTTAGCTGGACAGTGCGCGAAGGGCTTTTTTTCAATTGGGCTCAGTACATGTGGGATGAATTTCTAACTAATTTCCGCAAGTCTCAGGAGCACGGAACATCTTTTTTATATTCATGGTTATTATTCCTAATAGCACTGGTCGCCTGGGAAAAACTGGAGCAGTCGGTCATTCCTGAGCTGTCGGATGGGATGTGCGAAGGCGCTCGGTATGCTCACTTATGGGACTCTAAGGATAAGCAGCACATTGAGGATAACAAGGTCTTTTGGGTCCTCTTCTAGAGCAGCGTCGCCACTGCCATAAACTCCCGACCTCAGTTATCCCCCACCATATATGACAAATACAATCATATTGCCGCATTCCAAATCACCATGCACCATGTCCGGATTCGCAGCCTTGGCAATAAGACATGGAGAGAATTTCCTTATATGGTAGCCGATGAAGAAGTTTACCTACTGATCTCACTGTGGCCTCCCACCTAGAAAAAAGGCCTCCCCGACACTCCTAGGGAAACCACAGTGCCTCACCAGCCTGCATCAGTTATAGCCGAGCCCAGAGGTAACCTGCTGCAGCAGCCTGATATAGCTCCGGCCCAGGTAGACACAGCTACCACCCTTTCCCCAGGGACTAAGAGGACAGGGGCATCAGCCTTAGGACCAAGGAAGAAATAGCATGCCCATCACGAGCACTGCGATGCGACAGTCACATTAACGGACGGGGACCTGGATCAAATCGCGGACGTGGTCACCATGGCTATGGAGGATAAGTGTAATGTTCCAAAAAATTTCGACAATAATTTGGAACATTAATTTTTTTTTTATTTCAGCTAGGAGGAGAAAAAATGGGTAAGGAGGCCCATGCATAATAAAAATCTCAATAAAATCCCTCTAAGTATGAAAGGGGATCATCATTGGAGTTGGTTTTCACACCCTCATGTGTGAACATGGTTATTTGCAAGTGGACAAGGTCAAGTTTGACCAAGTCAACAGCGTTGGGCCAAGAGGTGGAGCACACCTAGAGAAGCAACGCAGTATGAATGAGGAAAGGGTTATTTGGTGGAGGAAACCCTAAAAGGAGTGGGACCCATGGAGAGGGGCTTTCATTTGTTTTAAAGGAGGACAAGGCAACCACTGTTTCTCATGCTTATGTTTATTCATCTCAATTGTCCATTAGACAATTTTGCATTCTTTGCTGCTTAACAAGAATTTCCAGAGGAATTCCTATTTAGGATTCCTTCTCCTTCTTGAGAGGTCTCTTGAGGGATTTTTCTTCATTTTCCTCACATCCAGGCTTGATGCCAAGCATCCTCCATCAAGACAGTGTTATTTCTGCAGCAGAGTAATGTTGTGTTGCTGGGTGTTGCAGTGAGGGTTCACTACACCATCTCCTTCAGCTATTTTTCAAAGGAGGAGTCTCTCTTTCCCTTGGGATATCAGATTGGAGGCATCCTGGAGCTTATTGTATACTTTGGCATCAAGGCCAACTCATTCCATAGCCCTACAGCGCAGTTCCATCCAGTGACTGCGTTATTTTCATAGGAGCATTTGCAGTGGGGCTCTTGCAGAGGATTGGAGGGAGAGATATTTGGTGAAGGTATCAGCCTTTCATCCTAAAGATCCATTGGAGGGGGCACTTTCAGTTTGAGCATCAGATTCAGCCATCTCCATCTAGTTCTATTTTTGAGTTGCTGCAGCTACCCAGCAACTCCGGCATTTCTATAGAATTGCCATTTTGTATGTTTTGCAGCCAATCCTTTTAGGGATTGTGCATTATTGTTTCCAGGGGTCGAGATCTTTCTCCCCCTATTGTATTTGAGCCACATATTGACATATTTGTGTATTGACACTATTATGCAGCAATTTCCCTTCATGGACTGCACTGCCATAGCTTGAGTTCACATGTATAGCAGTGTTTTCATCATGATTTATGTACTTGTTCTTTGAGGCTGAGCATTGCTCATCTTGAGTATCATCTTCCTCAAGATCTTGTATTCTATTGTTGCTGCTATTATTTAATAAGAAGGCTATGGATTTCTCTCACATTTATATGAGTTGAGTGTTGCTACTGCACCATTATTGTGTTTTCTTATTGCTGGAGCTCCAACTTTAGAATATCTTGAGATATTCTCATTGTTGTAGCATTTTCCTGAAAAGGGAACATTACAGTGGTATCATTTCATGATCTCTGGCCCAGCCAGTGGATCTCAGCCATCATGCTATCAAGGCGAGAGAAGATGAAGACTCCATTTCATGGAGAGAAAAAGGGAGATAAGCTTACAAAGCTTCTTCCAAAATCTTTACAGAACATTCATTAAGAATTTGAGGAACTAATGAGGGAGATTTGTATAGGATCTCCAAGAGGGTTTAAAACTGAGTGAAACTCTAGATTTTCTTGTAGGGGATGTGAGCATGTAGCTACACCCTATGATATACAACGCAGTCACATGGCCAGTTTTTCCATGAGAGAAGAAGAAGAAGAAGAATAAATGCCGAAGAGAAGAACTCTTAGAGACTTCTTGCATGAATATGAATCTCAAACTCAGAAGTTTAGAGATCATATTACTTTTCCGGAGTTTTTCAAGGTCATGGTGAGGAGGAGAAAGCAGCATAATGAGGATATATTTCTTCTATCTATCTTTGATGGTTCCCCTACTTTTTCAGCCAGGGCTTGGATAGAAGAGCTAGACACCTTTTTGCCGCAGCATCAGATCTCCAAAGATGAAGCCATCAGAGTAGCAGCGCTGCACTTGAGAGGTAAGGTCTATGCATGGTGGTTATTTGAGTCATTTACTTTGAAAAATGCAAATACCTCTTCCTATGCAATTTTCATTAGAACTTTGATGAGGAGATTTGGTAGGAGAAATTCTAAAACACATGTGGAGGAAACAAACACATTCAAACAAACAAAACCCTTGCATGTGATGGAGAAAACCATGGACTCAAAAACATTTCAGAGGACCATGAAGGAGGATGATATCTTGCATGATGCTTATTTGGAGGCAAGATCTTCATTTTTGGCACAAGGAGGCAAAAAGATCCTTTTTCCAAAAGAGGATCCAATCATTGGAGGGTTGCCCACTCATATTGCAGAAGCTGAGGGCAACAGCGTTGTCATTTCTAGACTTAATCTAGTACCTCATGCAAAGGAAGCAGGAGCTCTTGCTCCAACTAGAGGGATTCTTGCATCTTTGCAAGGGATTCCCCGGGATCTCTTACATGGAGGTCCAAGCACAATCAATGACCAGCATGATTGTGTATCATTGTAGCTGGAAGGAGAAGGAAGGGAGGAAAAGCAGCATCATGTGATGAGAGGCACACGCCCTTCTCTATTTTAGAAAGCTAGTGCAAAGAGGAGGCAGAATGTAATGCGCTGTGAGAGCAAGGGCAAGGGTGCCCAACCATATATACAGTCCAATCTTGACATTGATGTCTCACTGCATAGAGGCATTCCACCAGGGAGACCACCAGATCTATCATTGATGAGAGACATTTTGTCTTTGGATTCACCGCTCTTGGATTTTGGAGAGGTGAAGAGTTTGGAGGAGAACTTTGGCATGGGGGATGTCAAAGTAGCAGACAGCAGCAGGAGGAGAGCTTCACATGCCAGATCACCAGCGCTGTCTCTTGGGAGGATTGATCCTTACTGGAGATCTCAGCTTTTAGTAGAGTACTCCAAGGATCTTGGTGCATGCATGATTCTAGATGTCTCGGATAGAGATGATGAGTATATGGTGGATGATATGGTCATATATTCATGTGGTAGAGTCTTCTTGACTAGAGATTCTAGTCTCAAGGAGAAGTTGTTGCATGCAGCACTTGAGGACTTCTTTCCCATGCATTGTGATGCATATCTTGCCTTGGCAGAGGAGTTCATTTGGGAGGGCATTCAGCCCAACATACATCAGCATATGGAGAGATGCAGAGCCCGGATGATGATGGAGATGATGTCATAGCCACCTTCATACTCATTGAGAGTAAGGGAGCATTTTCAATTGAGCCATTTCAGCTCAAGTCTTCTAGTGCATGATGGAGAATGTACAATTTCACCTTATGTTTTGTATTTCTTGTATTTTTATGAGCATCATATCGTAACAAGGAGGATTATTCCTTCTTGCATATTGTATCATGATGTACTTGAAGCCATTTGTAGCATTGAGATTGGCTATCTCATTGGTGGTTTGTGGGGAAAGCCACATGATTCTTGGTGTGCACCATTGGCACCAAATTGTACCTTCATATTTCTATCTTGTGAAATGATTGTGGCAGCAAACAAGTGGCTGGAAAAACACTTGTTTTTGTTTGATTTGATGCAGGCAAGGAATGCACTGCGCTGGTTCCATGGGAGGAACTATGATTCACTCTCCGGTTGTCATTTGACAACTTGTTCTTATTATACTATGCTTCCATGTATGGCTGATATGTTTATGTTTATGGGGAGCTTTACTTGGAGAGTGGGCTTGAGATTGAGGATGCCCATTGGGAGCATGATTCTCCTTACTATACATGTTGTAAATTTCATGAGAAACCATGGGCTGACCATGAATGCCACATTATATTTCTGTACTTCTTGTGGGGAGAACCACTTGAAGAACTTGAGAAGGCATTCCATAGATCATGAGGAGATGGAGGAGTTAGCGCAGTCAACTCTTTTCCCTTTGAGGATGAGGGAAGACTCATCTATGAGCCACTCCATTTATATGAGCAAAACATATGGTGAGAGTATTGTTGATTTGCATGATGATTTGTCTATATATATGCAACTCTTAACCATATATGTGCAGGGATTTACTCAAAGAAGGATTATTCTTCCTTCTAGATTTGATGGTCTACATGAGGCCATTATGGATGATCACTCCCTAAGTGAATATGGGGAGGATATTTCTTGTGGAGAACATACTCACATTTCACATGACATCATTCACTTTCTCCAGGAGACCGGGGCAGCAAGCAAATGGTGGGAAGGCCACCCATCATTTTATTTTCTATGGCAGTGGAAAGTCAAACTGCGTTGGCTACATTTGAGGAACCATTGTCCTTCTCCTTTACTTCACATGGTAGCCAGCATGATTCTCCTTATGGTTCCCTTGATTGATACTGCTAGATCTTTCCTTGGGAGCATTATTGGAGGAGAGACACATTGGGTGGATGCGTCCTTGGAGGGAGAAAACTCCCACACACTTTGCACTACATGTTCTAAAGGGAGAATGGGAGAGGGTATGGCCACTACAGCAGCTCATTTGTTTCACTATGAGGTGAGCCATATGAGGAATGAGATGCCATATGATGATGAATTCCAACTCATCATATATTGGGAGACTTGGGCCAGCATGATTTGTAGCGTTGGAGGAGAGGTCCTTGGGGATCTAGTCTTCATCTTGCCACTTGAGGGCAAGTATTTTGCAGCCCAAGATCAGAAATTTTTCTACACCTATCATGAGTGGAGAGAGGGAAAACGTGGGGTAGGCTAAATTTTCTTCCATGAGCATATTTTCATCCCACCTACTTTGCCGAAGCCAAAGGTGGAAGACAGTTTCCAGGATTTGTCTAGTTGGGAGGTAACTCATTTTGCATGGATGATTGCTTGGGGGATGGAGGATACAAATGAGGGAGATGTTCCTCAAATACTTCATAGACTCCATGCCTTGAGAGGAGGCTTTCTAGTTCTTTCCTTGCAGTTTCTTGAGGACAAGCAACATTTGGGAGGGGAGGACTGTAATGTTCCAAAAAAATTCGACAATAATTTGGAACATTAATTTTTGCTGATTTCACCTAGGAGGAGAATAAATGGGTAAGGAGGCCCATGCATAATAAAAATCTCAATAAAATCCCTCTAAGTATGAAAGGGGATCATCATTGGAGCTGGTTTTCACACCCTCATGTGTGAACATGGTTATTTGCAAGTGGACAAGGTCAAGTTTGACCAAGTCAACAGCGTTGGGCCAAGAGGTGGAGCACACTTAGAGAAGCAGCGCAGTATGAATGAGGAAAGGGTTATTTGGTGGAGGAAACCCTAAAAGGAGTGGGACCCATGGAGAGGGGCTTTCATTTGTTTAAAAGGAGGACAAGGAAACCATTGTTTCTCATGCTTATGTTTATTCATCTCAATTGTCCATTAGACAATTGTGCATTCTTTGTTGCTTAGCGAGAATTGCCAGAGGAATTCCTATTTAGGATTCCTTCTCCTTCTTGAGAGGTCTCTTAAGGGATTTCTCTTCATTTTCCTCACATCCAGACTTGAGGCCAAGCATCCTCCATCAAGACAACGTTATTTTTGTAGCAGAGTAATGTTGTGTTGTTGGGTGTTGCAGTGAGGGTTCACTATTCATCTCCCTCTGCCCACACACACACACACATGTATGTGTATATATAATAATAAGTTTTTTCAGAGGAGGAGTCTCTTTCCTTTGGGATATCAGATTGGAGGCTTCCCAGAGCTTGTAGACTTTTGGGCATCAACGCCAACCTCATTCCATAGCCATAGGTGTGGCCTATCTAGTGATCATTATTTTCAGGAGCATTTGGTGTGGCCTCTTGGCAGAAAGATTGAGTAAGAGACCTTGTGAAGGATCACCCTTTCATCCTAAAGATCCATTGAAGGGGGCACTTTCAGTTTGAGCATCGATTCAGCCATCTCCATCTGAAGCTTCATTTTTTGAGTTGTCATGACGCCACTCAAAGAACTCCGGGCTTTTCTATAGAATTTCATTTTTTGTATGTTTTTCAAAATTTCAATCCTTGTATTTTGTATTAATGCTTTCCGTGCTGAGATCTTTCTCCCCCTATTTTATTTGAGCCACATATTGACATATTTTTGTATTGACACTATTATGCAGCAATTTCCCTTCATGGAATGCGCTGCCATAGCTTGAGTTCACATGTATAGCAGTGTTTTCATCATGATTTATGTACTTGTTCTTTGAGGCTGAGCATTGCTCATCTTGAGTATCATCTTCCTCAAGATCTTGTATTCTATTGTTGCTGCTATTATTTAATAAGAAGGCTATGGATTTCTCTCACATTTATATGAGTTTAGTGTTGCTGCTGCACCATTATTGTGTTTTCTTATTGTTGGAGCTCCAACTTTAGAATATCTTGAGATATTCTCATTGTTGTAGCATTTTCCTGAAAAAAGGAACATTACAATAAGTGGGCACTTATCACGGCCCAATGGAAGGCAAGGGTCGACTCTCTTCAGGATGACCTCCGCGCTCTCTAGATCAAAATGGATCACCCCCCAACCAGTGAAGGACAGGCACAACCCCTGTCAGTCGACAGCAGCCCAGCACCACTCAGGGAAGCCAGTCATCTCTGGGGTATCCCTAACAATGCCTTGGTCAGAACGCAGCTCCTGGAAGCCACAGGAATTCAGCTGGACTTGGCTCAGCTGCCCCACGCCACCTTAGAAAGCCTCAATCATGCTCTATCCTGGGAGATTAGTAACCGGCCTCAATATGCAACCTAACATCTTAAAACAGCTCAGTGCACCATTGCACAGCAGGTTGCTGACGTGATCCAGGTTGTGTCACAACAGGCGGAGCTTGAGACTGTGATCCACCAGCTCTGCACAGAAGTCACAGAGGAAATCACGGCTGAGGATACATCTCGAGATAAGGTGAGAAAATTGGTTGATGCTCTCAAAGCCTCTCAGCTGGAAATACACGTTGTCAGGACTCAGCTGGAACAACAAATCTCGGACTTACAGGCTAGACTACAACCCGACACACCCCCAGAAGTTCGTGCCCAACGTACCGCCCTAGTCACAGACGCAACAACGAAAATTACGGGGCAAATTGCTCAAGGTGCTACACTTTTGGAATCAGCCATGCAGCTCTGGACTCGGGTCCAGTACGATCCAGTCCTCCAACAAATCAATCAGGACTTACGACAAAAAGAAGAAGCGGTTGAAAAGATCAATGCTACGCTGCCTACCTTAGTGCCTGCCTAGCGCTTGGCATGATTGAAAACAACCAACGACCTCCAAGATGAGATTGGGAAACTCTAGCATAAATAGCACATCATGGCCGAACGACTAAAGCCCTGGACTACTTTGGCCCTCCAGTTAACACAAGATATTGATGGCGCAACCAAACGCCTTAATCAGCTTCTCAAAGCGTTACCACGGCTACTAAAGATCTGCCTTCTCAGAAGCTGGTCACTCTTGCACAGAATGTTGTTGCCCAAAGTCAAGATGTACTCCCTTCACTCAGCAGTGCTCTTGAGACCTTGCGTGCACAGATAGAAGCCGCACCACCACAATGACTCGGGACGAGTCACAAGATTGTGTTGGGGGACTGTTGGAACAGGGTCTCCTAACAAGCTGCGAAACTGGTCCATTTTGAATATTTTTGGTTAGATTTAATCTAGGGGAGGGATTTTGGGGTGGGTCAAAGCCCCAAAAGCATTGCATTGGGTAAAAGGGCAAACCAGGGGTCTGAAAACCACGGTTTGCGGACCATAGGAAATATTAAGCTAGATTGTTATAAATAGAGAACCATTTTTGTATTGAAAGGTAGGATATGATGAGCTATTGATGCAAATTGTGATTTAAGCTATCTGTGTGGGTTTTGGGGAACGGACTCCTACTGGCTATGTGCATGGAGGTCCAAGTCCAGCTGTGTGCGAACCGTGCTGCTGTGTGCGCAGGTTGGGAATGGAATTGTAAGGAAGAATTGATGAATGAATGAATGCGAAAGATTGTTAGAGAACTAAATTTGTGAGTACTTTTGTATGAATTTCTGATAATTGTTGTATTGTGTGTTTTATGTCCTTAAGCTACGAAAGATCTGTGTACTGCATTCTTGGATCTAGATCTGTTATGTTCTGTTTATGTACTGTTGTGTTGATGTTATAACAAGCATATAACTATAGATCTAGTGCATGTGGATGCGAATAGAGACTTAATTAACTCTGCGCAGAACAAGTTAATCGGGGATTACAGGACCTAGCGTAGCTCTGCTTGCTTTACCCATCCTTTCTCAGGGTGCGGAAACCTGGTTCCAACACCCACCCATACTACTTCGGGTGAGACTTTGACCGGCACAAGCAGGTCACTGCCGAAAGGGCCAGTAGTATAGGGTTTTGTTGGCAAACCTTGCACACCGAACCTGGGTCAGGACCCCTCGAGCCAACAACGAGTTGTACATTATTCATCGAAGAAGTTAAAAACATGTTCTCTGTACACAGGTGAAGAGATGTGAATTGATGTTATATGGTGCAAGGAAATGTTTGCATTAAAATGACAAGATTATGGGCATGCGAATGTTTACAGTGAAAAAAACGGCACAGAAGAGTGGAAACCAGAGAATTGAGATTGCAGAGAGAAAAGTTTATTAATAATCTTAACAGGAGCATGAGGTATGATAATTCAGGAAGGTATTTTTGAACATTGAAGATTGAATGGTTTATTTATTTTCACCTTAAAATAAATGTTGGAAAACCTAAATTTCATTTCGACTAAAGACTTCAGTATCATGTGAAATGATAAGGGAAAACTGATGGATTTTCATAAGAATGAAGTATGAAAGAGAGTGAAGATTTACATCCTAAAAATGTATTAAGGGTGTATGTTGTTGGAGAATTGTAACTTGAATTAAATCAAAATATCCACTATCATAATTATTGGGCAATCCTTGAAGTCAAAACAGATGTTAGAGTCAAATGAAAGTTTGGATAGTTTGAGCTCAGATTGAGTACTTTTCATCCAAGATGAAGAATCAGTGTAAGTCTGAAGTCAAAGAGTCGTAAGATAAGTAAAAATTCTGAATGTAATTGGGTGCACGATCGGCAGAGCCATACACCCAAAATAATTGGTAATTGTAACACATGCATTACTAAAGTGTTGTTTGCAGCAAAGTGAAGCAAGAGAATTGTCCAGAGATTGGTTCCAACACAGAAGAAGCCAAGCGTAGGAGGAAATCTTGCATTGATGAATGGCAAGTGTGAAGGATTGTTGAAAAGGGGATTGAATGAAATCCACACGTGAATAGATAAAGTTCACAAAGGAAGAGAAGATGACTGTTGATAGTCATTTCCGAAGATCTGATGAAGACCATAGCAGAGGGAAGAAGAAGGAAAATGCCAAGGTAAGTGGCATATGTGAACAGTTGACGGATGAATATTATGAGTGGGGGAAGGCTGAGATAACAATTCACCTTGAATTTTTAATGGAATTGTTGCAGGAAAATGTGAAAGACCAAACACATGGTTGGACCATGAGAAATAAGGTAAAGTGGCAGAGGCTACATGAAAAGAGGGAAAAGTAGGTAAACATACAGTTGATGGAAGAGTTGAGGAAACTCGAGTAGATGTTGAGGTGTGAAGAACTCAGAGAGGCTGGGTTAAAAATGGATGTTTCCATTTGCGGCCCAAAACAGGGTGAAATTCTGGGTGAAGAGATCAATGAGGAAGATCTCATGAACTATTGGGATAGTTCGGAAGAATCTGAAGATGCGTTGGTGAAAGAAGCAGATGAGGCTATGAAGCCTTGAATTTTTAAATCTCACAGTTTATGTATGTTTGCAGGATGTGTGAAGTATGTTGAACAAGCCTTAGAGTTTGTTAAGGAGAAGGAGCTGAATCTGAAATTTGTTCAGATTGATGCTGAGATAGCAAGATCTCGAAAAGAAAAGGAGACAGAGGGGTCTCATGGGAATACGCAACAGCGTATTGAAGCAAAGGAAGAAGGGCCATCTAATGATTGGTCAAAAACAAGTGAAGGTATGGAAAGTCATGTAAAGTTTCCAAATTCTACTCCCATTGAAATTGTTGAGTTATATAGAAAGTTAGATCTTCAAAGAAGAGAATTGGAAAAGCAGAGGATCTATACTCATGATAAATTGCTGAAGGTAAAAGACAAAAAAATTGTCCTAAATAATAATCAAGAAACAGAGGATAAGGATGTAAGAATGATTCAGCAAATCAAAGAAGTTCATTATTGTGAACCAGAACAACGAGACATTCTTGAAACAGATGATATGAAAAAGAGACTAGATGACCGTCTCATGGAGAATTTAAATCAGCATACTGATGTGCTGATGGAGAGGAAATTTCAGAGCAACATACTGAAATTTTGCCAGAGGATAAAGAGGCACTGAGGCCTTATGTTTTTTTTATTTTAATGATTGTTTTGTGAGTACATGTTTTATTGCAGATGCTAGAGGAAATTCGACACAAGTGAAAGAAAAGGAAGAAAAAGATCCGAAACACATGAACAGGCGATCATGACTATTTTCAACCTTGGGATTTTGATGCAGGAACATCAAGCTTAAATTTTATTATTCATTTATGTACTTTAGGGGGTGAGGAAGTGAGGAATATAGAGAGAGTGAGGAATGGGTTGAGAGCTTTTTGTAAAGGGCCGAGAGCCGAAAGGCCATTCATTGTAATATTTGGCCGAGGATTTTTTTTTGTTATTGTACATCAGTGATTTGTGTGTTCATAGCTCTCTTTCCTGTATGAATATTTTAAACTGAAAATTGTTTTCTTAATGAAGAATATGATGAGTGTTTTCATGCTGAAGGAAACACATTGGTTTATATGCTAGGATCTAATTTAACCCAGAATCCTGGCATCAGGCTTCCTTGAGCTTGTCCTTCAATTTCTTGATATTGATATTACAAATCTTATTTCTGGTGTTGTAGCGGTCAGCCATGTGCCTCAACATATAATTTTCCTTGTTGGCCTTTTGAAGGAGCTTCTCCAGGTGTATGTTAACTCTATCAAGCCAAACTTCTTTTTCATCATTGATTTCTCTTGCAATTCTTTCCTCAAAGTCGGGTTCTTCTGCCTCATGTTTTTCCTACTCTAATGATCTTTTAAGATCCCTTGTTTTTGGTCTATTCTTGGTGGTCTGAGCCTCATCCTGATCAGATTCATCATTTTCCATCACTGCTTTTCCTTTTACATCTTGCCTCTCGGCCTTCAACAAATCCATTTCCAAGAGTACTTGTTTATCACTCAATTGTTTATTCTCTTGCTCAAGGAAAGAAATGACAAATTGTACTCTTGCCAAATTATCTTGCAGCTCTCTAATTTTGCAATATTTCTCTTTTATGACAAGATTTGAGGTTTCACAATTATCTTGGACATCCAAGTCCACCAGGTCAAACTCCTTTTCTTCCTCATGGTGAAGGACTTATTTTTCTTGGACAACTGCCTCCTGCTGCTTTTGATATCCATGTTTTGTTGATCTAGAAGGCAAGGCCCCTTCCACAATATGTGGAGAAAATAGTTGCCTATATCCTCTATGATAGGTTTCAACCTCTTTGTCCTTTTTAGTTTTCTTCACTGTAGCCCTGATAGATAACCTAGTTTTCTTATGAGAAACTGATGTTGATGGTGGAATAGGTCTAGGAGGCTTATTTGGTGGTGTTGTGAAGACCTCTTCCTCAATGAAAGTTTCCCATGCAATATTCAACTATTTGAGGTGATGAAGGACAATGATTTTGATGATTGAATGATGGAAAAGGTTGTTCATTTGAAGCTCATACTCTCTGTTATGCACTAGGTAGGCCATCTTATCTATGCTCCTATACAAATAGTAGGGAAGGTTGAGCAATTTCACCCTAGTGAAATGCATGAGTAACCTGATGTGATAGTGGTACAATCTGGAAAATTTTCCCTCACAAGTGAAATATTTCATGATGATCTTCATCATGGGAGAAAACCTATTCAACAACTGACCAAAAGGAAATATTTTCTTGATATTGTCTTTGTATGGTGCTTTGAGGTAATTTTCATACAACTGGGAATCTAAATCTTGAGTTTTGAACCATTTTTCACCTACATTAGGTATCCATGTTGTTGCTGCAATGATGTATGTAGAAATGGTGAATGTCACCCCTGCAATGGTCACTTGGTATTTTTTTATGTTGGTGATGAAGATCCTGGTCAAATTAGGATGGCTCTGCACTCTTTGGACCATCTCACAAAACTCAAAACAACCTACATGCTGGAAACATTTGGCTCCTAAGGGTGATGACATCAATTCCCTAGTGTCTGATGGATCTAGCCTCCAAATTCTCCCTCCTTTATTGTAGGTTTTATTTTCTTCTTCTGTGGTGTTTCTCTCCTCCTCCATGATGTTTCTCTCCTCCTCTATTATGTTCAGTTTTGCTTAGAAACCCTAGGGGCGAAGGGGAAGGAAAAGGGAGTGGGATTGTAGGGTTACGAAGTTGGGATAAGTGAGGGGAAATTTAGGGAAGGGTGTAAGGGAGTTAGGAAGCTTAGGGAAGTGATGGGGAGTTGAAATGATAAGGGAGATAAGGCAGTAAATTCAAATACAGGGAGGTAGTCTAACTTCCTAGAAAAGTGCAGCGTAGAGGCAGGGTTTTAGGGAATATAGCGTGGGAGTGGGAAATGAAGGGATGTGAGGGTAGTGGGGAGTGAATTAGAGTGTCAGGGAGGAATATGGGTCTAGGGAAAAAATAAATTAACCTCACAAAGATGAAAACTAGGGTTTAATTACTAGAACATGACATGGATAGTAAAGGAGAGGTTTCCACCATAAACTTATGACCATGAGCTGAAAAGAGGAGCTTAGAAGATGTAACTTACTTGAAAATGAGTGTAGAAACATTTTTTCGCAGCTTAGAACCCTTGGAGACAAGCTTTGAAGTGGTAGCTCCTTCATTGCAAAAAGCGCAGCAATCTTGAGAAAGGCACAGCGAAGCCCTGCAAAAAGTGCAGCATGCCCACTGCAAAAAGCATAGCGCCTATGGAAAAAGCGCAATGATGGACCCTGAACTTGGTTTTGTGAAGGAAAAAAAAAAATTCTTGGGAAACTTGGAGAGCTCGATGTTGGAGAATGAAAATGAATGATTTTTTGTCTTTTAGGGCCTTTTATACTTGGAGAAATCTCATTAAATAGACATGGACTGATCTGAAATTGTGAGAACAAAGTATTTCTCATACAGAGATTGGCTGTAGGGGCATTTACCGGATATTTCACCTTTCAAAGAAAGGATGAATCCGGAGGCTACCTGGCCCTCTTACAGACTCTGCCTAAAGAAATAAAATGTAATCACTGAGATCCGATCAATGAAAGTATTTTTTTATGCAAATTATTCATTAATCCAACTTTAATGTGTGAATAGGCAAGATTATGTATTCTACAAATGAAGTATAGTGGTTTGAAGATGAACTAATAAGTTTTGTTCTCTGTTTAAACCTGCTTGGGAAAAGTTTACTTATAAAAATTTACTGTTTAAAGGAGAAGAATCTGAAATAATGCAGCAAAAATATACAGTATGACAGCAAATAATTGTTTAAGCAGTTCACCCCTCTCTTAGGCTACCTCTGCTGGGTCCAAAAGCCTCTAATTAGGCTTTTCCCTTTTTTATTAAATGCTCAAAATGTGAATACAACTGTATAGAAGCCTCAAAGGGCAAAACAAACTGCAAATTAAGATTTAGAAGGCTGAAATCAGTATAAAATGACTAATCAAACACCTCCATTGGATGAAGATAGTCCAAAACAGCTCTTCTTTCCTTAGGCCCTAGTGGCTCCACGACCAAAAACGATGGTAAATTCTCTGATAGAGCACCCTGATGGCTCTGCAAACACTCCCAACAGTGACAGAATGCTTCAATACCCCAGAATCAAAAAAAAATTCGTCCAAAAAGGACTTTCCTAGCCAAAGTTATGGCTAACTAAAGTTTGCCTAGATTCCCTCCAGCTAAGTCTGGCTAACTGCCAGATAGCTCCGAAAAATATGGAGGTCAGCGCTAAATTAGAGGAACCGCCGAAACTGCCGCCAGTGGGAGGGGCTGAAGAAACGGGCCACGTGACCCTAACCGTTGTAGAAGGTTTAAAGAACTCGGAGGTGAATGCGGATTTAATAAAGTTTCAACCATAATATTAATTTAACCTCCGCGCTTGAGTGCTAACTCCACGGGACCACGTCCCACGGAGTTAAACGCGCCAACAAAAAGGTCAGTTTTAAAAATAAACGCCGCGCCAGGTTTAAACCACTGAACACGTGGTCCAACGGTATAAGTACACCGTTTGTGCTTGCTCGACGTGAGATCAAACCTCACCTCGTGCAACAAAAGTTTTAAAACTCCATTTTGAAACATGTTTAACAAACCATGTGGGCATACGTAAGCCATACGTACCTTTGACTTTTACGTATCCCATATCCCATGAAACCTTTTAAACCATACGTTGAACTTTGAAAGTGAATGTATCATTTGGGTTTAACATAGTTTTTTAATAAGGTTTAATTAATTTTTTTTTTAATAATTAATTAAAATATATAATTAATAATATAATATATGATTTAATAAAAAGCCATATAAAATATTAAAACTATATAATTTAATTAATTTATTAAACCTTAATAAAAAATAAAATTATCCCAACACATATATTAAAAAAAATTCTTTCAAAATTGAAAGTTATTGGGCGATTTCAAAATGCAGTATCTCCTCCATACGGCAACGGATTTGAGTGCCGTTCGCGGCTACAGGATCGTTTTGGCGAGCTCTTTCCAGTCGATCTGGTATAGACCAATTCTGAGCAACTTCATTTTTGAGCATTTTTCTACAAGGAACTTGATCTCCTGATCATGGACCCACATTTCCTTTTTTTAAATCAACCTTACATTTATTTTTTACCTTTAACCTTTGAACTTTATCTTTTGATGGCTTAGGAACACTCAATCAATTTTTGGAACCCTGATCAATTGCTGATGGAACTTTTAGTTTTGAATCTACTTGGAACTCTGAAGTACTTATTACAAATTAGGAACATAAAATTACATTTTGCTTTGAAATCAAATTTACTGATAAAATTTCTTTATTGTCACTCTTTCTCTTGCTGGACTTTATGCATGAAATGATGATTTGATGACGTTGGAAACCCTAAGACCTAATGGAGACTTTGGACTGAATGAAACCATGATGAAAATGAATGTAATTATGATGACAACTCATAAATGATGGTACACTCAACAAAGAGGTGAAATGAGCCAGCAAGTAATAAAATTTTGAAGGGAGTCAATTCAAACCTATATCTACATCGAGTGACCAAATTTTTGCATAATGACCTAATGGAATAACAAAAATTTGAAAATGGGACCCTAACAAGACATGATAAGATTCTATTTTATCACTGGTGGTAGTATGCAAAAACTGACACTAACATTGGCTCCAGCTGGGGATGGCAGCTCCTTGGAGGTGTCAAGAACACCGTAGACCAAGTAGCCTAACCATTGGACATGGAGTCAAAATCTAAAAACCAAACTAAATGTTGAAAACTTGATATAATAAACAGACTCAAAACTGACACAAAACTGTTTGAATTGACTTTGACTAAACTTTGAAAATAGCAGAAAACCAATGAAACTTTATGACCTTCACCTTGGGCTCCAAGCTCTGATGATTCTCCGCTTCACACTTTGCAGAAAATTTAAACTGATATATAAAATGGAATTGGGAAAACTGAAATATGCATCAGAAAAGATAATACTTAAGGATCCTACCATTGACTGGTCATCCTAAGCACTCTTATCCATTCATCTCCTTCAATATGAAAGCATGTTGTCCGCAAAATGTTGCAATCTTGTATGGCCCTTTCCACAGGTTCTCAATTTTTTTGTGCTTCCCTTTTTCCTCATTCCTTGCATCCCATCGAAGGACCACATCTTCAAGCTTAAAATCATCTGCCTTTGTCTTGCGTTCATATACCTTCTTTATCTTTTCATGAAGCTTTGATGTGTTCTGAAAGACCTCATCTATTGTTTGTTGAAGATGGATCATCTGATTGATCTTGCGATGTACATCATTCTCTTCACTTCCTGATTCTTGTAACAACTTCATGACCAGGACTACAAGTGACGTAGGAAAAAGAGTGTCTACACCATAAACCAACTGAAAAGGGGACATTCCTATTGATTTCTTACTACTCACCCTGTCCGCCCACAAAGCATTAACAATCTTTTTGTGCAAGTTCTTCTTGTTTGCCTCCAACATCTTCTTTATGATATTAATCAAAGATTTATTAGAATATTTTGCTAAGCCATTACCTTACAGATAATACGCAGTTTTAGAGCCCCAATTTGATGTTGTACTTGTCACAGAAATCGACCATTTTCTTCGAATTGAATATAGCTGCATTGTCAGTAATGATCTTATGAGGACAACCAAAACGAGACAAAATGTTAGTCTCCAAAAACTGAATAATTATTAAATTTGTTGCTTGCCTTGTTGGGATTGATTTGATCCATTTGGTGAAGTAGTCGGTGGTTGTTAAGATCCATTTATGTTGTGTAGATGATGTAGGGTGAATCTCTCCGATAAATTCAAGGCCCTGTTATCACTCCACCGGATCTCTAAGGTTGAGAAAGAGTCCAAACAAAGGTAACCACAAACCAATCTTCTAGCTTGGTAGCTAGCCCTACCAAAATGGAGAGGGCTCTCTCCACAAAATCACAGCCAAGAGGGCTAGATGAATTAGGGTTTTAGTCTTGGTATGAGTACAGGGGTTTGTTTGTTTGAATTGGTTTGTTGGATGGGTGAATTAGGTCAAAGAGGCTAGGTCAAGGAAAATAACATTAGGATTGCATTAAATTCAATGGGGAAAGGTAGGTAGGAAGGCTAACACTTTAGGGTATCAGGATGAGATGGATCAGACTGATGAGGAGCTAGAAAGAGCAAGACAATGCATGTATTCTTTCTAAACTGAAGAAATGAGACAAACTATGAATAT
Source organism: Pinus albicaulis (assembly GCA_034641835.2). Classification (NCBI taxonomy): domain Eukaryota; kingdom Viridiplantae; phylum Streptophyta; class Pinopsida; order Pinales; family Pinaceae; genus Pinus; species Pinus albicaulis. The sequence continues at coordinate 1,301,757,812 of CM076577.1, read as the reverse complement.
TTTCCAAAAACAAAGCATAGAAGATGCATTATGCTTATCAACTCGAAAATCAACATATAATAGAAATGAAATGGATCATGAGAGTACAAAACATTCACACATATGCAACAGAATAATAAACAATGTTAAATTTCCATACCACAGGTATCCCAAAGAAATAGTTGCAACCCTTTCATTAATTTCCTACCAAATACTGATTACACTAGATTCTTTGGTCAATGCAACAACATCCAACCTCTGAAATGATTCAAAAAGTATAAGATATAGACTACAAAACAACTTCTCTCAACCTCAGTGGTTGAATCCCTGGGAGGAGGAGAAGTTCCACCAAAAACTGAACTGATACCTAGAGTGTAGGGAGGTCAAACTGACTCATCCCTCACTTTTTGGAAATTAATTCATTACATAATCATCAAAAAATTTCATCTAATGTATTTACCCTAGGTAAGTGTAAAAACACCATAATTACATTTACATCATTGATTTACATTTGTAAGAACTTAATTTTCCAACTGAAGCTGAGAAAAAGTGAGAAAATCTGGAAATATCAGCAAACAGAGAAAATGTGTCAAAAGCGCAACACCACTGCTCTAAGCGCAACACCATATTCAAATCCACTTTTGAGGGGGTTCCAGGTGTCCAAATTGAGCTCAGTATAGCTCATTGGAAATATTATCTAGTCTAGTTTCCAGATCTATGGTTGGTTTTCAAAAATGTGTTTATTTGACCCACCAAAAACTGATTCTCCCAAGACTGGTCAAAAGTGCAACGCCAGCCTCCAAAACAAGGCAGAAATGTCATTTTTTAAGTGTTTTTTGACTTTTTGACTGCTCCTTTGACCCAAAAAAGCTTAGAAAAGTTTGTTTTCCTGACTATAAATTTCCTTCTAAATCCAATGGTGCTTTCATTTTGGCCATTGGAGGTCCCTAGGAAAAGTGCAACGCCCTTGACAAAAGCGCAGCGTCACCCTCCAGAAACGCAGCACCAACTTCAAGGCCACTTTTGGAGGCCTTCCCGAACTCTAAATTGAGCTCATGATAGCTAGTTGGAAATAGATATATTTTGGATACATAATGGACCTATCAAGCACTGAAAATGATCAATTATAGCCCCTCAAAAATCAATTCTCCCAAGACTGGTCAAAAGTGTAGAATGGGGGTGAAAAAATGTAGTGTTCCCTTGCAGGGAACTTTTGGAGGCCTTACGCAACTCCAAATTGAGCTCATGATCGCTCGTTAGAAATTTATTCCAGTGTAGTTGGCATTTGACTTATCAAGCCAGTCATTTTGACACTCCATCTAGGAGAAAAACGGATTTTCCCAAGGTCACTCCAGAAGTGCAGCAGCTCTCCTGTAGCAACTATATTTTTATCATTCCTCCCAAACCATAACACCTGTGTAAAAAATAATGGAGGTTTTTGTTCCTTGGCATATGATGGACAAAAACCTCTTTCACTTTTGTAAAATTCATCTCTTTTGTTCGTAAAAATACTTTGAATCGAAACTGACCCTATGTGTGGCAAATTATTTGTCCCTTAGAATGATTTCTTGAAAAATGATGGAGACATGATGTTTATGAGCTAGAATGGCATCATACTTGCTTATATGACCTCCATTATGCCTCCTCTTCTCATATGTCTCTGATTCCATAGCAAACCCTAGCTCGATGGGAGAGGAAATTAGGGTTTAGTGTTTGTGGACAATGATAATTTTGAGGGATAGGAGTGATGGGAAGTGTTTAGGAACACTGATGCCTTTTGGAACTTTGACTAATTTGGCTGATGGAACCTTGATTATGCAGCTACCTTAGAACCATGAGAACTTATTACATATTGAAAAACATAAAATTACATATTTGAATTGAAATTAAATTTACAAATCAACTTTACATAGAAAAATGTATTTATTGTCACTCTCTTACTTGTTGGTATTTTATGCATGCAGATGGTAGTTTGATGGACCTTGAAAACCCTAAAACCTAATGGAAACCCTAACTGAATGAACTTCATGGTGACATGACTGAATAGGTGATAAAAACTCATGAATGATGTACACTTAGCAAAGTGATGAAATGAGCCAGCAAGTAATGAAAATTTTTAATAGAGTGAGGTTTTGAACTAGGGCTACCTCCAGTGACCAAATATTTGCATGATGAACTAATGGAATGACAAAAGTTTCAGAATGGGACCCTAATATGATATGAAAAGAGAATTTTTTTGTCACTTATGGCAGGATGAAAATACTGACACTAACATTGGCTCCAGCTAGGGATGGTAGCTCGGAGGTGCCAAGAACACCATAGACCAAGTTCATATTCATTAGGAATGGAGTCAAAAGATAAAGACTAACTGAATACTAAAAACTTGACTTAATAAATTGACTCAAGACTGACTCAAAATTGACTAAAAACTAACTGAAAAAGATGCTCAGAATTGAACTTTTTCAACAAAACCTACTCTAATTGATCCATTCATCACTTGATCAAGTGAAATGGAACATCCAATGCAACCATGTAAGCATTATGGCTGCTAGTTGAATTCTCTGCAAGTGCTTTGTTATGAGCAAGAAGGGAGAATTATTGAAAGGAAACTCCCATGAAAACTTGTCAACAGATTGAATCTTAGTGAAATTGCAAAGCATGAGCCCACCGGCAGACCTCAAGAATGCTGCAAAAGGATATTCATAGGAATACATACTAATTTCCAGCCTATCTAATACATTACTGCTATATTCTAGGAAATCTTCATGACATTAATATATACTTTCATCTTTACCCGTACTTTCCTGATATGGTTGCAAATGTTCAGATGAGCTTTGTAATGAGACTCCTGCTAAAAATGACAAAGAAACCAGCTGTCAGATCAAATTTATGTCAACACTCTTTTCAGGCTCACAGTTAGGTAATGGAGAAGGACTTTTACTACAGATATCATCCAACACATCAGCTATAGGGTCACTAAAAACTTTAAAAGACTGTTGCAACCTATTTTCCATTGGTTCTAATGGGACTGCATGAATTTCTACAGGTTGCTCATCCTTTGCTTTAGAGACATTATGAAAAAATTCTTTTAAAAAATGAAATGCCTCAAAACATAATGGTACAGAATCATCTTGCATCATTTGATCATATGTTTCTACTTCCAAGCCTTCATCTGCAATTTGAAATTCAATGGAATTTGGTGGCTGCAAATCTAAAGCTGAGGAGTCTTGATCAAGGATTTCATTGCCCTCTTGATTGTCAAGATCAAAACTTAATGACGGTTGATTTCTGATTGCATGAAAGTTGTCTCTGATGAACTAAAATGACGTAAAACAAAGAGGCAAAGATCCTTCACTTACCTCCAAATTTTCTGCACTTTCCTCCTCACTACCATAGCTGATATGCATCGGTTGATCACTATATTCGAGCTATTGAAACTAAACTTCTCCTCCCACAAACTAGTTGTTGATTGCTTTGCAGAATTTGCTTCAATTTGGAGAATATAATCATCGTCATACTGATCAAACATTGGAAAATCATCGAAAGGAAGAATGTCATCAAACATACACATTAGATCATGAGATTGTTTCTCCTCGGATTGATCTACAAATCTATTTTCTGATCTATGGTAGCAGGGATTAGCAGGAAAGTGTTTAAGGCCAGCAATTTCTTTTCCTTCTACAATAAGTGAGACATGGTGATCTTGAACAGCAAATTCATCTCTCATGGTGATCCTTTGCATCATTTCCTCTATTGTACTTACCAAAATGTCGATTTTTACCTCTAAAGATGTCAGGTGCTCTGTAATGTTCTCCCTCTCTTCTTCCTTCATCTTTTCCCTTCTGATCAGCAGATTAGCCTCTACATCTATTGCATTGTTCTGCATCTCTTCAATTATTTCAAGGTTCCTTTATCTCAGCTGAAACTCCATTTCCAGATCAAATTCATACGAGTAATGTAAGAGAGTTGAGCCAGGAGGAGGTCTTATATTAGCAGGTACCGAACAATATACTTGATTGAATATGGCAGAAAATTGTTGTACTGTCTCACCTAGCTATCTTTTCTACTAGTCATACTCTTCTAGAATCAGGAAAGGGTTTTCTCTGACCACCCACTTTTCGGGGAAAACTTTGAAAAACTACGGGATATCTGAGATGCTTGCAGCAGGCAGGTTTTTTAACCAACTCTTGACTTTGCCTTGCAAAGAAAGAGAAAATAACTAGATACTGACATCCTCTTCATCAACTTCAAAAAGGTTGAGGAAAGTCTCAAAATTCTGCATATGTCTCTCAGTAGTGATGTTGTCACATTCACCATCAAACCTTGGCAAATATAGGTAATGACTTTTAGGGAAAGCATGGAGTATAGGGGGTAAGATAAGTGGTTTGTATCTATCTAGAATTTTACAAGGTGTAGGAGTATGTACAGAAGTTGTAGGATTGGTCTTAATATCTTGAGGTTCATCAAGCTAAATATGGTCATCATAGGATTCGGAAAAAGGTCTAGACCAAGATCAAAGGCGTATGGGGAATTTGAATTTACAACCTTCAAAGGAGCGGAATCCAATAGAGGTCCATGATCTTTTCTCAAACATAATATACCTTGGAAAATTTTCTCGACATTCTCAGGAAAAGAGAAGAAATATTTTATGATAAAGAACATGACATCTTGAATGAAAGTCCAAGTTGAATACCTGATCTTCCCATGTTGTCCTTTCATATTTCTTGGCAAGGTTCATCTTCTAGTGGAGTCTTTGGATTTGATTTCGAAACTGATTTGGAGTCGCCAGGTGGATGATTTCAGCCTTCTTTGTGTCTGATCATTGTTCACCATCAACAATCATATTTGATCTTTGTCATTCTTTTCCAAGGAATATTTGTCTTTTCACCTCCCCAACAATGGCGCCAGTACATTATCACTCCACCAAATCTCTAAGGCTGAGAAAGAGTCCAAACAGAGGTAGCCACAAACCAATATTTTAGCTTGGTAGCTAGCCCTACCAAACCAGAGAGGCCTCTCTCCACAAAATCACAGCCAAGAGGGCTGGATGAATTAGGGTTTTAGGCTAGGTATGAGTACAAGGGTTTTTTTGTTTGAATCAGTTTGTTGGATGGGTCAATTAGGTAAAAGAGGCTAGGTTAGGGAAAATAAGATTAGGATTGCAATCCATTCAATGGGCCAAGGTAGGTAGGAAGGCTAACACTTTAGGGTTTCAGGGTGAGATGGATCAGACTGATGAGGAGCTAGGAAGAGCAAGACAATGCATGTATTCTTTCTAAACTGAAGAAATGAGCAAACTATGAAGATTTTCCCAAAACAGAGCATAGAAGATGTATTATGCTTATCAACTTTAAAATCAACATATAATAGAAATTAAATGGATCACGAGAGTACAAAACATTCACACATATGCAACAAAAGAAAAAACAATGTTAAATTTCCATACCAAAGGTATCCCAAAGAAATAGTTGCAACTCTTTCATTAATTTCCTACCAAATACTAATTACACTAGAGTTTGTGATCAATAAAACAGCATCCAACCTCTGAAATGAGTCAAAAAGTACAAGATATAGACCACAAAAAAAATTCTCTCAACCTCAAGGGTATAATCCCTGAGAGGAGGAGAAGTTCCACCAAAAATTGAACTGATACCTAGAGTGTAGGGAGGTCAAACTAACTCATCCCTCACTCTTTGGAAACTGATTCATTACATCATCATCAAAAATTTTCATCTAATGTATTTACCCTAGGTAAGTGTAAAAACACCATAATTACATTTACATCATTGATTTATATTTGTAAAAAATCCATTTTCCAAGTGAAACTGAGAAAAAGTGAGAAAATCTGGAAATATCAGAAAACTAAGAAAATGTGTCAAAAGCGCAACGCCACTTCTCTAATGCAGCACCATCTTCAGCTCCACTTTTGAGGGGATTCTAGGTGTCCAAATTGAGCTCAGGATAGCTCATTGGAAATACTATCCAATCTAGTTTCCAGATCTATGCTTGGTTTTCAAAATGGTGTTTATTTGACCCTCCAAAAATTGATTATCCCAATACTGGTCAAAAGCACAGCGCCAGCCTCCAAAACAGGGTAGAAATGTCATTTTTTGAGTGTTTTTTGACTTTTTGACTGCTCCTTTGACCCAAAAAAGATTAGAAAAGTTGTTTTCCTGACTGTAAATTGTCTTATGAATCCAATGGTGCTTTCAGTTTGGCCATTGGAGGTCCCTAGGAAAAGTGCAACGCCCTAGGCAAAAGTGCAGCACCCTTGAAGCAAAAGCAAGCGCCCTTGGCAAAAGCGCATCCCCACCCTCCAGAAACGTAGGGCCAATTTCAAGGCCACTTTTGGAGGCCTTCCCAAACTCCAAATTGAGCTCATGATAGTTTGTTGGAAATATATCTCTATTTTCTACATAATGGACCTATCAAGCACTGAAAATGATCAATTATAGCCCCCCAAAAACAAATTCTCCCAAGACTGTTCAAAAGTGCAGAATGGGGGTGAAAAAATGTAGTGTGCTCTTGCAGGCAACGTTTGGAGGCCTTAATCAACTCCGACTTGAACTCATGATAGCTTGTTGGTAAGCTCTTCCAGTCTAGTTGGCATTTGAGAAAAACTGATTTTCCCAAGGTCACTCAAGAAGTGCAGCAACTCTCCTGTAGCAACTCTATTTTTAGAATTCCTCCCAAACTATAACACCTATGTAAAAACAGAAGGATTTTTTTTTTCCTTGGCCTATGATGGACAAAAACCTCTTTCAATTTTGTAAAATTCATCTCTGTTTGGTCGGAAACATACTTTGAAGCGAAGTTGGCCCTATGTGTGGCAAATGATTTGTCCCTTGGAATGATTTCGTGAAAAATGATGGAGACATGATGTTTATGAGCTGGAATGGCCTCATACTTGCTGATATGACCTCCCTTATGCCTCCTCTACTCAGATGTCTCTGATTCCATAGCAAACCCTAACTCGATGGGGGAGGAAATTAGGGTTTAGTGCTTGTGGAAAATGATGATTTTGAGGGATAGGAGTGATGGGAAGTGTTTAGGAACACTAATGCCTTTTGGAACTTTGACTAATTTGGCTGATGCAACCTTGAGTATGTAGCTACCTTGGAAACATGAGAACTTATTACATATTGAAAAATATAAAATTACATATTTGAATTGAAATTAAATTTACAAATCAACTTTATATAGTAAAATGTATTTATTGTCACTCTCTTACTTGTTGGTATTTTATGCATGCAGATGGTAGTTTGATGGACCTTGAAAACCCTAAAACCTAATGGAAACCTTAACTAGATGAACTTCATGGTGACATGACTAAATAGGTGATAAAAACTCATGAATGATGTACATTGAGAAAAGTGATGAAATGAGCTAGCAAGTAATGAAATTTTTTAATAGAGTAAGGTTTTGAACTAGGGCTACCTCCAGTGACCAAATTTTGCATGATGACCTAATGGAATTACAAAAATTTCATAATGGGACCCTAATATGATATGAAAAGAGAATTTTTTATCACTGATGGCAGGATGCAAATACTGACACTAACAGGCCCCACTGCTGAAAAGGTGCATGCACTGAAATAGGTTGCAAAGGTAATGGAAGATGTTTCTTTTACCTTGAAACACCTGACACTCATGGCAACTGATCACTATTTTATACAAATTTGTAAAAAGAGTTGGCCAATAGTATCCAGCCCTCAACACTTCGTTAACCGTGGTTTTCCAAAACAGGTGGCCTCCACAATCTCCTTTATGGAAATAATTCATTACTTCTTTGGCTTCATTCTCAACTAAATAGTTCAGCAAAATACCTCCTGGGTCTTTCCAATAAAGAGCGTTGTCAAAAATGCAGTATTTGGAATCCTTCAACTTTAGCGACCTGCCCTTACTCTTAGACATGCCTGAAGGAGGATTTAAATGTTGAAGAACATATATAATGTCTGAATACCAAGGAGACGAAAGAAAAATATCATATATTTGTATGAGAGTTCCATCCTCTTCTTCATCGGACAATGCTGAAATGAGGTTTATATCTAGAGTGTGTAAATTTGATTTAGTCATGAGCTTGGCTAAACCCTGACCTTTGATTAGCTTTGTGGGCTTGATCTCAAGGTCATATTCTAACATTGCTGCCATCCACTTCCCTCTTCTACCTTTCGAATCAGTCCACATAAGAACATCTTTTACTGCTACATTGGGGACATAAGCCAGAATATGTGAATGTAAAATGTATACACAGAAATCCTTCAATGCCTTTACCAAAGCCAAGGCTTGCTTCTCAATGATATTGTATCGAAGGGTTGCATCCTTGATGGTACAGCTGAAAAATGCAATGGGTTTGTCGGTCTTATCCTTCTTTTGCATCAAGACCGCAGCCAAGGTATGCTCGGAGGCAAATGAGAATATGATAAAGTCAATAGAGTAATCGGGGCTAGTTAAAACTGTTGAGAATTTGGAGGGCTAGTGAATAATTCAAATTCTCTTCTTGATAATTACCTGTGAGCTTACTTGAGTTACTCATGTCTTGTATTATTAATCTTAATTAGTCTTTCATCAAGTCAATTATCAAAATATACGAGACACAAAATTAGGCTCCTAGAGCCAGGGAAAAACCTCTCCCTCTTGGAGAGGAAAACCCGCAAAGAATTCTTCTTATTGATCTTCAAATGACAAGTACCATGACCCAGACTTAGACCTTTTACCTATGGATGCATCCAAGACCTTGTTATTTCTTCTTCGTCGATCTTCCATGCTGACCTTTCTTTCTTGTACCAATCTAAATTGTCCTTTCTTTTATTAACTCTGAGAGAAAGTAAATCATAGATTTACTTTCCTCTCTTTTCTTATCAAGTAGTGACCTTTGACTTTCAAATTCATTTCAATCCTTTACATAACACTTCATCCACAAATATATCTTCATAGTGATCATAAATTTATCCACATACACTCACTGTTATACCATAATTGAATTTGTATTTCTTCCTGAACTTAACACAGTTTTTCATCTCACGGAAAAAATGCACTTCTTCATAATGGAATCGGCACCGTTTATTTCTCAGAACAATCCACACATATATCTGTAATACGCCCGCATTAAACCCTACTCTAATCCTTTATACATTTGCATATCGATTCTCTAGTACAGCTTCAGAAATTCCACAGACTATTTAGACATATCTGCACTTCAGCTTCGTATACTGAATCATCTTATTACAATGAGATACCATCACGTAGATACGCTCTTTCTTCAGTTTTCAATGGTGATACATGTTTTCCAAAGGTCTGCAATATATACGCATTGTCTCACTAAGTAAAACCCACACTTAGTCGCAATGTATCTCTGAAAAGGCCCACATTTTTATTATAGATATTTTCCAAAAATCTTCTCCATATTGTCCGCACTTTCGTTTTATGTATTACATCAGAGATATCCGCTTGTTCTTTTTGTATCACATCAAAGATATCTGATTCACCTTCCTGTATCATGTCAGAGATATACGCTTCATCTTCTAGTATCACATCAGAGATATACGCTTCATATTTTTCTGATGGATCTGCAGCTTCAGCACTATATATATAGTTTTTTGTTTATAATTTTAGGCCACCCTTACCTTTAGTATGTAAGCCGACTTTCCAAGCTGTTGGAGTCCGACTTTAGGAGTTGATCATTCAACGTATATGTGGGCAGTCTTGTGTGCCATTATGGATCATTCTTTTGCAAGGTCTTGGATAACATTCTTCAGACTAGACACTTCATTTTCATGACTCTTAATTACACTTATAAATATAAGACAAACCCTAATAGACATCAAGAATAAGTCTATTTAACCTATAATAAAATCTTGCTCATGAAACCCATGAAGCAAGTACAAAATACATTTTATTATCTTTGTCTTCTTCTTTACATAAAATACATAATTACATAGTCAACATGAAGACCGACCTAGTTACGCTTTTCAACACTCCCTCTTAATTAAGGAGGTATTCATATAGGTACATGGTCACTTTCAAACTGAAGAATCACATAAGAAGAATCGGATTGGTAATCACATCCGTATAGCATAATATCAACCAGCATTGTCCTAGTCCAAGGCCTTGACTAATAGCCCCATCTCTCAACGAGACAATGAGCTACAATGTTGGTGATACACATGACTAATAGACACCATATTCATTGTCTCTCCAAGGTACATACCCCACCTAGGTGTTCCCAGAGTATGACCTTCTTGGACTATTCTTCTCTTAGGTAGCAGCCCTCAAAGAATATCGATCCACGACTACTCTTATCTTGAATGCCCTATCTCATTCTCAAAGAGTATCGAATGCCAGATGATTACCCAATCCTCCATTTTGTCTTCCAGGTGAAGACCAGAATGATGTGTCTATCCATTCTCTTCACATGGCCTTCACTAAGACTTACGATTGTTAGTCCTAGTCTAGTGCATGACACATGTAATAGAGAATAACATATGTCTCTCCCTCTTAATACAGGAGGGACATACTTCAAGTTTCTTCCAAGTAAGAAACTTACCACCAGGCTCCCTCTCAACTAGGGTCCTGTAGCAGCAATCCAGCTACTCAAGAAGAATTCCTTCCCTCGATGTCATGGATTTCGATATTGAGGAATCTTCAACTTTTGGCTTTGTAGGGCACAGATCATCCATCACTTTCAGTCACGAGTCTTGTCCACTATCAAAAATTGATTCATAAGTCTTTATCATCTTGGTCCACCGTCTGCTTTCCTTCAAATCATCTCAGAGAATCATGTATCCTTTCTCATGATTAGCAGCCCTTCACAAATTCATCCAGATAGGCATATACATATGAACCTTTTAAAACAAAAGGTTACCTTAGTGATGATATTTCACCATGACATCTTCTTGTAGGCATCGGCATCCTCTATTCAGATTGACACATCTCCTAATGATATGTTTTGCCAAGGGTCTTCTTATTTACCAGACTTCTGTCAGTCTACATATATTCCCAGGAGATTTATTTGTCACATATTCTTGGCTTCCAAATGATAACTGCCTCTTGACATGGTTGTATTTCATGATCTCTTCCTCTCTGCACATTCTTCGTTCCCAGAAATTTACAAATTTTCTTGTTTCTCATTCATTACACAACCACCTCATATTCCATGAGGACATATTATGTTGATTTCATTTGTCCGTGCACCGAGAGATACTCCTCCATAGATCATACTTCTAAATACAAAAGTTCATTACCTGCAACCATATGACATGACTTCACAGCATCCAATGTCAGCATATAAATATATACATATCAATTTCGGTAGCAATTTCTTAAGAATATGTCATCACATTTCATAAATTTGTTTCCATGATGACCCTTGTTCTTGATGATTGCTTTCCATTAGTAATGTTATCAGAGAGGTTTTCCCGAAGCTAATTCACCAGGAGATCCTACCATGCTTTGATCAGGATGCTACACTGCTTCCTATCACACAACCAATAGAAATCACTTAAAGGAGAAGATGATCTCAATCGTAGTGGAGATCCCTAGCTTCTTATTTCTTAGATTTCTTTGCATCGGGTTCTTTCCTCATTTCAAAGACATGGGCTTCTTCCCTATTTCTCATGTCCTTTTTATATTAAGGACAATTTATATTATAGTGCCCAAGTTCATCATATCCAATACATCATCCTCAGTCCATATTTTCTTCTTTTACTCTGAGGACCAAAACTTACCGAATCTTCCTAGACATGTTTTCAAAGGCTTGATTCCCTTCACTTGATCCTATAGTAGCTTTGGCTTTCAATATTTTTTCCTATATTTTACATAGAGACTCTAAATCATGGAATGGTGTGGCTTCTATCTTCCCGTATAATCCTGAGGTGAAGTTTCACAATTCTTCTCGCAGAGCATTTAGCATCATTGTAGACTTCTGTAGTTGATCAGAGAGATTTCTTCTCCTGTAGTACTCACAGAGAATATCTCCACCAATTTCTTATATACTCCTTTTTATGATTCTAGATTTGGTACATCAGAGATGATAGTCTTTTATTGATTTTGTAAGAATACTTTGGGCTCTTATATCTCCCTTCATGAATTTGGCATGACTTCATTGTCCTTGTCTTCCATGCAAGAAATTTTGAAACCCTAACCAGTTTGACGTTTTCTTTGCAAAGAAGACATTTTGATAGATTTAGATAAAATCATAGATACTTACTTGAGTAAGTGACTTTCTCCTTTAGCAAATTCCTTGATGAGGAAGTTAGGAGATTCTTATTAGATAGAAAACTTCAATCTAGGTGATCTTAGATCCTTGATGGTAAAGGATGTCTTCAAAAGATGATGTCCTCTTCTACCACTGTCTTGTATGTAAATCATTGATGGAAAATATTACTTAATTGACTGAGTTGATATAGCTAGAGAGTCTTCCTTGCAAACTGATTTGATTCTTCGACCTAGACTCTGATCTTTGCTTCTTGTAGTGTCTCCTTATTCAAGAAGCCCTTGCATTTAGCACCTTTTCTCTGAAACCATGTTCAGAATTTGGAGGGCTAGTAAATAATTCAATTCTCTTATTGATAATTACTTGTGAGCTTACTTGAGTTACTTATGTCTTGTATTCTTTATCTTAGCTAGTCTTTCATCAAGTCAATTATTAAAAAATACTAGACACAACATTAGGCTCATAGAGCCAGGGAAAAACCTCCCCCTCTTGGAGAGGAAAACCCGCAAAGAATTATTCTTATAGATCTTAAAATGACAAGTACCATGACCCAAACTTAGACACTTGACCTATGGATGCATCCAAGACCTTGTTATTTCTTCTTTGTCGATCTTCCATGCTGACCTTTCTTTCTTGCACCAATCTGAACTGTCCTTTCTTTTATTAACTCTGAGAGAAAGTAAATCATAGATTTACTTTCCTATATTTTCTTATAAGTAGTGACCTTTGACTTTCAAATTCATTTCATTCCTTTACATAACACTTCATCCACAAATATATCTTCATATTGATCATCATAGTTATCCGCATACACTCATTATATACCATAATTCAATTCTCATTTCTTCCTGAACTTAACACAGTTTTTCATCTCAGGAAGCACTTCTTCATAATGGAATCGGCACCGTTTATTGCTCACAACAATCCACACATATATCTGTGATATGCCCGCATTAAAACCTGCTCTAATCCTTTATACATCTGCATATTTATTCTCTAGGATAGCTTCAGAAATTCTATAGACTATTCAGAGATATCCGCACTTCAGCTTCGTAGACCGCATCATCTTAATACAATGAGATACCATCACGTAGATATGCTCTTTCTTCAATTTTATGATGGTGATACACGTTGTCCAAAGGTCTACAATATATCCGCATTGTCTCACTAAGTAAAACTCGCACTTAGTCACATTGTATCTCTAAAAAGGTCGTCATTTCTATTACAGATATTTTCCGAAAATCTTCTTCAGATTGTTCGCACTTTCATTTTATGTATTACGTCAGAGATATCCTCTTGTTCTTTTTGTATTACTTCAGAGATATCCGCTTCACCTTCCTGTATCACGTCATAGATATACGCTTCATCTTCCTGTATCACGTCAGATATATACACTTCATCTTTTTCTGATGGATCTGCAGCTTCAGCACACTATATATAGTGCTTTGTTTCTAATTTTAGGCCGACCTTACCTTTAGTATGTAGGCCGACTTGCCAAGATGTTGGAGGCCAACTTAGGAGCTGATCATTCAACGTATATGTGGGCAGTCTTGAGTGCCATTATGGATCATTCTTTTGCAAGGTTTTGGAGAACATTCTTAATACTAGACACTTCACTTTCAAGACTCTTAATTACACTTATAAATATAATAAAAACCCTAATAGACATCAAGAAGAAGTCTATTTAACCTAGAATAAAATATTTCTCATGAAACCCATGAAGCAAGTACAAAATACATTTTATTATCTTTGCCTTCTTCTTTACATAAAATACATAATTACATAGTCAACATGAAGACCGACCTAGTTACACTTTTCAACAAAAACATGGGTTGTAGTTAACGCAAACTTCATTGATTTAAAATACTTTTTGGCATCCTCGGACCACTTTACCTCATTGTCTTTCTTTAACATGTTGGTCATTTCTTGAAGATGCTCAGCCAAATTTGGAATAAATCTGTGTAAGAAGTTCATCTTACCATTGAAAGCTTGGATTTCTTTCTTACTGTGTGGAAAGTCAATTTGCTGAATAGCCTCAACCCGAGAAGGGTCAATCGGGATACCATCCTTGGAGATGACGTGATTGAGAAGCTTACCCTCCTCCATGGCAAAAAGGCTCTTTTTTGGATTAAGAGAAATTCTGAATTTCTTGCATTTCTGAAATACAGTTCTTAAGTGATACAAGTTTTCATCATCGGAATGAGATAAAATTGTCAAATCATCAAGATATACAACTAAGAGAACATCTTTCTCATCTGCAAAGGCTATGTCCATCGCCCGTTGAAAGGTGCCCCCTGCATTCTTGAGTCCGAATGGAATCTTAGCATACTTAAATGTGCCCCAATTTGTCATGAAGGCAGTTTTGTCTTGGTCCTTCTCATGTACTAAAATTCGATTGTATCTTGAATATCCATCAAGAAGTGACATTCGGGAAGCTCCAACCACTCTATGTAGGATGTGATCCATTTTGGGAAGGGGATAATTATCCTTAAGACACACCTTGTTTAAGTTTCTAAAATTAATGCAAAGCCTGATTTCTCTAGTTTTCTTCCTTACCGGAACTAGATTTGATATCCAGTTAGAAAGTTGTATAGGAACAATGATGTCGAAATTATAAAGTTTGTTCAATTAATTTTCTATCGATGGAAACAACCTCGGGTTGATTCTTCTCAGCATTTTTCTGAAGGTATTTTGGTCGGGCTTAATTGGAAAGGTATGTTGAATGATATTCTTATCATAAAATTTCAAGTCTGCATAATCCCAAGCAAAGACATCAGAAAATTCAGACAATAAATCAATGTATTTGTCTTTTACCTCAGGAGATAAAGACTTGGAAAGTTTGATCATATTAGGCTTGTCTGTTGTTCCGATGTTTACATCCTCCACACCTTTCTCTGTAGGAACCAATGTCGGCTTCCTAGCAACATGATCATGATCAAACAATTCTTCCAAAGTTATGAGACCTCTTGGAATATTGTTGTCTTTCAAATACAGTATATCAACCTGAGTGGCTTTGATGACTTGATCATCCTTGTCATAAATTTCATCAATAAAAGAATGTTGCAAATGCGTAGTGGAGCTTAGTGAAATGAAATTAGCCATCACTAAGTGGGCCCGCGGGCAAATTCTGGCCCTTAGTATTTTTAGACTATGTTTATTTTTAGACATATGGAGCATGGTCCAGGGGGACAGAGTATGTTATTCTTGGAGTATTGGTCATGTTGGTAAAAATAGATGGACCTCTATTTTTTGACCTATGGAGTCAAGTCTATATTTAGGCCCCTTTTATCTAAAAATAGGGAAGTCAAATATTATTAACCCTTAATAATATTTAGACTATAAACTTCGGTTTACTCTCTTGGAACAAACACTTCGGTTCGAGCCTTGGGTAATAAGCCCATCTAAAAAAAAAAGGAATTACGCTATTCCTAGGGGTTTGGTGAGCTCATGCATGGTTGAATTCAGTTAGGACTTCAGTGGCAGAAGTTTGGTGGAGTTGATGAGACAATTGGTGGAGTTGTGTTCGGTTTAACTTAGTTGAACTAGTTGAGATTAATTTAACTAGCTAATCAACTAGTAATGAGTGGAGTGAATTAAATAATATTTAATTCACTAATTATTAACTCATGATTCAACTCAAGAACACATCAGTTCACTACAGTGCATGGACAGTTCAGTGGAGACCAGTGAAAGAGGTAGATGAAAGGGTTGAGATAGCTATCAGTTGTGACATCAGTTGTGCATGATATTTGCACCACACTTGGAGGAATTGCCCATGATGATTGCGGTGTCAAGCCAAGGAGATTCGAACCTTGGATCTCTATTTAGAGGGCACGGATTAGCACCAATAGAGCGAAATGATTAGTGGATGTGTTTTGAACCTGGCAACTTGTTCAAAACTGAGCTAGTTTGTGTGTAACTTCATGAGAAAGTATTGAGTACTTGTGAGGAGTATTGTACTAATTTTGTTACATGATTTCTCCATTATAATATACACAATATCTGCGGGGTTTTCAGCTATAAGCTTTCCCCATACATATTGTGTTAATGTGTATGATGAATTGATGTGCTATCGCTTGTTTTATTTCCGCATGTGTGATGATCCGAGTGGAAGAGATTATGTGTTGCATATGAATTCGAATTGATATGTGATCAGGATGATCTCGGTGGATAATTGATCATTATTCAACAAATTTCTACATGGTATCGGAGCTATTGAAGCGAGGGGAGATTGATCTATTACAGTGATTACAATTTTATTTCGGTAGACAGAGTCTGTAACGGGCCAGGTAGCCTCTGGATCCATCCTTTCTTTGAAAGGTGATATATCCAGTAAATGCCCCTACAGTCGATCTTTGTGCTAGAAATAATTTGTTCTCACAGATCCAGAAGCAGTTGAGTTTTGAGCTTGGAATTCAAATTTTGCAGCAGATTGTTTTCTTGGTGCCGGAGTTGAAATGTCTTTCAACGGTTTGCGACTTGAGTATGCCCTTGAAGGCAGTTCGAATTATGTTGCATGGAAAGACCGGATGGAGGCGGTATTAGATGATAATGGGCTGAAGGAGTTCGTAGATATGGATGTCCAAAAGCCCACGATCTCTTGAAGTCGAAGCTTGGAAAAAGAAGATGGCGAAGGGAGGCGGATTCAATTGTTGGGCGTCGAGATCATTTTCAGAGGACGCTTCACGCCAGAAGAAGCTTCTCCTTATTTAATGTGGAAAGATTTGGCGGATCTATTCCCGAGTAAGAGCGACGAGAAGGCCCAGCGCTCCAAAGACAAGCTCGGGAATATCAAGATGGAGAAAGGCGACGATTATCGCCAAATACCTCACGAAGTTCACTCAATGCAGAGATGAGCTGGGAAGTGTGGGGGTGACTGTCGAAGATGAGGACATGGTCGACCTGGCTCTCCTTGGTCTTCCGAAGGCTTGGAACTCATATCAAGATAGTTTCAATGGTCGGGAGAAGTTGTCGGGATGGGAGCGCCTTTGGGCGGATCTCATGTAGGAGGAGATAAGGAGGACTACCAAGAACAAATCTTCATCAAAGGGAGCTGATGAAGAAAATTGCCCTTTGGCTGCCAAATAAAGGAAGGGGAAGGGTAAGAAAACTTCTCATTCCGGTGCAAAGGGAAAGAAGCATGATATGGCGAAAGTGAAGTGTTTTCACTGCCATGATCACGGACATTATGCTACCAATTGTCCAAATAAGAAGAAAAACAAGCAAGCGGGAAGATCTGCAGATGGAGAAGCTTTGGCTTCACAGTTCGAGCTTGAATTTTCACTGATCGCATGCTTGGTTTCAAGTGTGATGGGATCGGTGTGGTTCTTGGACAGCGGTGCGTCATTTCATATGACGGGAGATCGGGATTTGTTCTCGGATGCAGAGGAAAAAGATGCAGGTGTGCAGCTCGAGATGGGCGATGATGGTACATACGGTGTAGTGAGTATCGGTACCATATCCTTTCGAGAGGAGTACGAGTAAACCCTTTTTATTGAAGGATGTCATGCATGTACTGGATTGAAGAAGAACTTGATCTGTGGCGATGTTGGAGGATAAGGGGTATGATGTGGTCTTCAACGAAGGAAAGGCTTTCCTACGCAGGAAGACTACTGGAGAGACCCGGAAGATAGGGGTTTGAACCAAGAACCTTTATCAGTTGCAAGTAGATGGCTGCGCAGCAATGGCATGCAAAGCAGGAGAAGTGGTGAGCCGGGATGATGAGGGCGAACTGTGGCACCGGAGATTGGGCCACCTTCACCATGGAGCTTTGAAGATCCTGCAACAGATTTCTACTGGGCTTCCTAAGGGCACCCTTGCGCAGTCAGATCAGTGCAAGGGGTGTACTTTAGGGAAGTATGTGAAAGCTACCTTTCATGAGAAGGATAGTCGTGCCACGACAATCCTTGAGAGAGTTCACACAGACGTGTTTGGTCCTTTCTCAGTTGCTTCAACAGCAAAGCACAAGTATTATATTATCTTTGTTGATGATTTCTCTTGAAAGTACTGGATCTTCTTCATGCAGAAGAAGAGCGATACATTTGCGAAGTTCTGTGAGTTTAAAGCATTGGTCGAGAAGGAGTCAGGGAAGAAGGTGATTTCTCTAAGGAGTGATAACGGTAGTGAATTCATCTCGGCTGAATTCAAGGAGTTCTGCAGTGCAGAAGGGATTCGGAGAGAGCTCATCGCACCCCATAACCCACAGCAGAACGGGGTGGATAAGGGGAAGAACAAAACGATCATGGGTGCTGCACGGGCGATGTTGCATGATCGGGGCCTACCCCTTCACTTGTGGGCTGAGGCATGCAATAAAACAGTGTATGTGCAGAACCGTTGTCCTCACAAGGTTCTTGGCATGAGTACACCGGAGGAGGCTTATTCTAGTAAGATACCTGACATTTCTCATTTGAGAATTTTTGGTTCACCTGTCTACATGCATGTGGCGAGAAAGGATGCGAAGGAAAATTTGGATCCATGGCGGGGTTGGAATATTTGTGGGGTACAGCGATACACACCTCACAACTATCGGGTGTATTTGTCGGACGATCGTAAGGCTATTTATTAAACCCGGGATAAGAATTTCGGGGAGGAGAAACGCGGTGTTCGCTTGAGAAGGGAGCTACACTTGCATGCGAGATGAGGGAGAGCATTGGTTCTAAGGAGGAGCTTCGGATGTGGATCAGGATCAGCCACAAGAGGAAGTTCAGGAGGTGGAAGAAATCACCCATGCAGCGCTAACCATCAGAGGGCGCATGCGCACTACAGAAGCTAAGCGACTGGCTCGAGATGCAGAGAAGGTTGTAGGACCACCTACAGCACATCGCAGACAGAGGCAGTCACCAGATCGGTACACTGGATACATGGCTCTTGTGAGTCAATGTGTCGTGATGAAGCCATCCTCTTTTGAGGAAGCTGTGGGGGAACCTGCATGGGTTGATTCCATGATCGAATAATATGATTCGATCGTCAGGAACAGTGCATGGGAGATTGTCCGGAAGGGAAATCAGTGGTGGGTTCGTGATGGATCTACAAAGTGAAGCAGGCGGCTGACGGGAGTGTAGAGAAGTACAAGGCGAGATTTGTCGCCCGTGGCTTCTCACAGATCGAGGGGATCGATTATGAGGAGACTTATGCACCTGTGGCAAGGTACTCTTCCATACGGAAAATCCTTGCTCTCTCAGCGCAGATGGGGTAGCACATCCATCAGATGGATGTGAAGACTGCGTTCCTCACTGGAGTTATTGAGGAGGAGGTGTACATAGAGCGGTACCGTTGCTTCAAGATCTTCGGTGCGAGCGCCATGCACAGGTGCGCGACCCGCACGCAGATCAGCAGTGAAGGGCACCTTGCTTGGTACATTCGGGATAGACAACATTTCACTGTGCTTGGATTTCCGCAGTGAGGGCGGATCTTATCCTACCAAGTCAGGTGGATGTGTCGTTGACTGTCAGGCTTGTATGTAGATGATCTGATTTTGACTGGCGATGAGCAGCTGATACTTTCATGCAAGGAGGATCTTGCACGAGAGTTTGAGATGAAGGACCTGGGCATCCTTCATTATTTCCTGGGATTGGAGATTTGGCAGCGCAGTGGAGGACTGTTTGTTTCTCAGGGAAAGTATGCTCGAGAGATTCTGGAGAGGTTCAACATGCAAGGTTGCAAGCGTGTTGACACTCCTCTTCCTGGTGGTTGGAGGAAGGAGGATGCTACTTCAGGGGAGGTAGTGGATGCCACTGTCTATCGACAGTTGGTGGGGTCGCTTATGTATCTGGTCAATACACGACCCGATATATGCTATGCAGTTAACCAGCTTTCGCAAGCTATGGTTAAGCCTACCAAGCTCTTTTGGAAGGCGGGCAAGCATGTATTGCGCTATATTAGAGTCACATCGGGATATGGTCTATGGTACAGACAGGAGGATGGAGCGAAGCTTTCTGGCTTCACTGATGCAGATTGGGCAGGGAGTCCAACGGACCGGAAGAGCACTTCTGGAGGAGTTTTCAGCATTGGGTCGACAACAGTTTCCTGGTACAGCAGAAAGCAGAGATCCGTGGCACTCAGTTCAGCAGAGGCCGAGTACATGGCAGCAAGCTTGGCTGCATGCGAGGCTATTTGGATGAGGAAGATCCTCGTTGGATTGTTCGGGTTGCATTTGGAGCTTCCTACGGTGATCTACCTCCGTGATAACTAGAGTTGCATTAAACTTCCTCATTAATCCGTATTTCATGATAGATCCAAACACACGTACATGGTACCATCATATCGTAGATTGTGTTCAGGGAGAATCATGGGCGTTTCTTCATATGTTCCTGACGGGAGGATCGTGATGCCACATCCCCGACGGCGGCGTCACTCGTGGAGTGAAACAATTTGCTGAGGGCAGGATAGGGGTTGCAGATAATCCATATCTTGCCGAGAGGGAGTGTTGAAAATGCAGCAAGATGATGGAGCTTAGTGAAATGAAGTCGCCTTCACTAAGTGGGCCCGCAGGCAAATTCTGGCGCAAAGTCTATTTTTAGACTATGTCTATTTTTAGACATATGGAGCATGGTCTAGGGGTTGCAGTATGTTATTCTTGGATTATTGGTCATGTTGGTAAAAATAGATGGACCTCTATTTTTGGACCTATAGGTCGAAGTCTATTTTTAGACTGCCTATCCTAAAAATAGGGAAGTCAAATATTATTTACCCTTAATAATATTTGGACTCTAAACTTCAGTTTACTCTCTTGGAGCACTTAAGTTCGAGCCTTGGAAGTGGCTCATGCATCTGACAGAGGAATTACGCTATTCCTAGGGGTTTGGTGAGCTCATGCATGGTTGACTTCAGTTAGGACTTCAGTGGCAGAAGTTTGGTGGAGTTAATGAGACAGATGGTGGAGTTGTGTTCAGTTTAACTTAGTTGAACTAGTTGAGATTAGTTTAACTAGCTAATCAACTAGTAATGAGTGGAGTGAATTAAATATTATTTAATTCATTAATTAGTAACTCATTATTCAACTCAAGAACACATCATTTCACTACATTGCATGGACAGTTCAGTGGAGACCAGTGAAAGAGGTAGATGAAAGGGTTGAGTTAGCTATCAGTGGCGACATCAGTTGTGCATGAGATTTGCACCACACTTGGAGGAATTTCCCATGATGATTGCGCTGTCAAGCCAAGGAGATTCGAACCTTGGATCTCTATTTAGACAGGCCATGATTGCGCAATAGAGGCAAGGCAATTGGCGGTGAGTTTTGAACCAGTAACCTGTTCAAAACTGAGCTAGTTTGTGTGTAACTTCATGAGAAAGTACTGAGTACTTGTGAGGAGTATTGTACTGAGTTTGTTACATGATTTCTCCATTATAATATACACAATAGCTGCGGGGTTTTCAGCTATAAGCTTTCCCCATACATACCGTGTTAATGTGTATGATGAATTGATGTGCTATCGCTTGTTTTATTTCCGCATGTGTGATGATCTGAGTGGAAGAGATTATGTGTTGCATATGAATTCGAATTGATATGTGATCAGGATAGTCTCGGTGGATAATTGATCATTATTTTGCAAATTTCTACAAAGAATTCTCGAATTCACCTTCATTTTGCAGAAAATTGTTTACCTGTTTGTCATACCAAAACACTTGCCAATACCGCATGTTGTCAGGAACAGTAGGCTGATGTTTAACATGGATTTCAAACTTCTTATTGGAAAATATAGGGATATTGAAATTAATTGCTTCTATAGCAAGCAAATTTTCCATAAGATTCGGACATCTTAGCACTACTGACAATGTATGTTTGGGAAACATCTTTAGGATATCCAGTATATCATTTCTATACGCTCTCATTCGTGGATGCTTGGCCTGGTATTCCCCTTTTACCTGATTTATCACAATTTTGGAGTCATCATAAACTTAAATTCATCTTGCGCCCAAAGTTTTTCTGGATTTTCAGGCCGGTGATCAAAGCCTCATATTCTGCCTCATTGTTAGAACAATCGAAACCCAACTTATATGAACATAGTATTAAATTATTTGGAACTTTACCTTGTTGATGAAGAGGACTGTGTATCCAAATTCTAATGCCTACCCCTTCTTTCCCCAAGGCACCATCAAAATCCATGGTCCAAAGGCCATTTTCATCTTCCAGGTGTTGGAATTCTAATTTCTGTTCTGTTTCATATTTTTGGGCCACTTCTTCATTCTGTTCTGAACTTTTCTCTAGCTTATATGATGATTTCTCTGAAGAACTAGGCAGATTTTCTTTTCTCTCATCTAAAAATTTTCTAACACAATTGGAAATTTCTGGAATATCCTCGACTTCTACAAGCTGACTATCTGCATCATTCACACCGCTATCATTGAACAAAATAAATTATTCAAGATCTGTATGTACACATTAATTCAATTATTTTTAGGCTTATCTTTGCTGGTAATCATGTATTTCATCTTCGTTTCCCGGTACAACTTTCTCAATTGTTTGAAAACTGGGATGGTTACATAAGAGAAATCTAGTTACAAAGTGCCTCTCAACTTCACTCCTCAATATCTCAACATCAACATACAAAATTGTGGTTGTATATCAGCTACCACCACATCCATCAAGACATTCTTTGTTGGAATTTTTTCAAGGGAAACTACCAAATCCTTTATGAGACCAAGGCAACGAACTCTACCTGAATCAAAGGAATACAAGTCATGGTAAGGATGAGTTATATCTAGGCCCAATTTCTCCATAATGGCTTTCGACATCAAATTATGGGAAGCTCCAGAGTCGAGCATGGCATTGTGAAGGATGCATTGGTGAATTTTCAAACTCAAATAGAATGGGGGAACTTCACTATCCTCTAACCGACCATCTATGTTTGGACAAAAAATGAGTTTAGGTTGGTCATCTTCGACATTTACCATATCAGATAAAGGATCTACTTTCAACATTTTGGCTACGTGAGACTTATAATGATTGTTTTTTATAAGTTCAGTTAAAGGGATAGAGACCTTTAATTTAGATATTTTAGTTTCTAAGCTTAAAGGAATGGATTTGTCTACCTCTTTAATGACGATGTCTCTTTTGTCGGGTTGATCATTTGGTGTATCTTCCTTCTTCTGACTATCCTTTTCTTTGCTCAGTGTGCTTGTAGATGGCTGATTAGCCTTGCTCTTATTTTCAGCTGCGGGTTCCTTTCCTTTGTTATGATTACCTTGAGGATTTTTCTTCTGCTGAGTATCTTTTTGTTGGGATGCCGACTTTCGAATAGTATTGACTGGAACATATCTACTCCTCAATGAGTATTGCCTCTGCTATGAGCTGAGTGCATTCAAATAACCTCGTTGATAATCATCAGACTCAACCTCCAACTCATGATCATTGGCTAATATGTAATATTCATCCTTAGGCACATCTGTCTTCTCAACATATTCTTCATTTTCTATCAAAGATATGGGTTGGCCATCAGCTGTAAAAAAAGTGATTTTATTCAACAATATGATCTTCTTCTTCTTCCTCAACTCCTTCAACATAATTTTGCTGCAAGGGTGTCCTAATCTATTATTTTTGTGTTGACTGCTTAGTATCCTTTTGTTCTCTTTGTTTGATCCTAAACTGAGGTTGTTGTTGCTGTCCTCTGAAGTTAGGATTTCTAACCTATGATGTCGACTGTCTTTCTGTAATGGACATTATGTCAACCATTCTTTCAACTGTCCTTATCAAAGTGTCCAATTTTACCTTAGAATATGAGGATGCTTCTTCTTTGATGGTTACTTTTTTCTCACCCTTCATATTTGACTTCTTAATTGACAAGTTTACTTAAACACCGATTGCATTCCTCTGCATGTATTCTAATGTTGCAGGATTCCTCTCTCGCAACTAATATGCCATGTCCGGATCAAAGCTATCCGGAGAATTCAAGAGAGCCAAACCTGGAGGAGGTTTGAGGTCATTTTGAATTGAATTGTATACTCAGTTGAAACGAGCAGTGAAATCCTGAAATGATTCATTTGGATTTCTTTTCAGATTATCATATTCAGAAAAAATCTACAAGGGGTTCTTCTTCACCTCCCATCAGACTATGAAGGCATCTATCAGCTGATCTGGAATGGCTATTGAATTTGCAGTAAAGTATCTAAACCAGGTTTTACCATCTCCATAAAAGCTCTGAACTATGATTCTCATCTTGGCATCATCGACATCTATTTCTTCCAGGTCAATAAAGTCAGTGACTTTGACTATGTGTTGTTTTGCACTGATTTGGTTATTCTCATCGAAGAGAGGGAGTCTCTGGCCATAGCCTTGTGGTAAGGCATTGAGGTTAGCAGGTGGAATGAGGGGTGCAAATATGGCCATGATTCCTGCTGAGCGAAGTACAAGAGTGAAAATGGAAGGAGTTGACTGAATGGGTAATGAAGTAGAAGGTGTAGATGAAGAAGAAACAACTGATTGGGATTGTGTTGGAATAGGTAATGACTCTTGCTGGTATTGGATAATGGCCTTTTCGTATGTGTATTGAAGTTAATTAGCTAACTTTTCAAGCCTATAGAATTGACTCTAGACTTTTGTGTCAAAGTCTGATTCAGATTTAGTTTCTTTAGAAAGTAAATTATCTTCGAGTTTTAAGGAATTAAAATCTACCTCAGATAATGATTTTACTTCAGAAAGCCTTAATGGGTCAAATATTATATCACATAGTGAGGTTTCGTACTTTGATTGAAATAAAGACAGCTCAAATTTCAAATCAAAAGGTATGTCTTCGAGAGATAAAAATTTTGTAGGTAACGAAGAAGATCTTACCAATGTAGAAGGATTTGACTGAAATTCTGTGTGTTGAGATCTATTCTTCCGAAAAAGTGTCTCTAGATCTTCAACTAGATCAGTTGGATGAGGATCTAGATTTGATCTAGTGTATCTCCTCGAAGCCATAATGCTCATTGTTCAGCAACTTGGTTCTTTGCAACTTTCAGATCAGCCTTCACGAAAAATTAGACCTATCACCCACAAGCCAAGAATTCAATGAAATTTATGGTACAACCAAGGAATACCTGTCACTTTATTCCCCAGTATGGTCGCCAAGATGTTTTCACTCCACCGGATCTCTAAAGGCTGAGAAGGAGACCAGCAAAGGTAACCATCAACTGCTTGGCCCTAGTAGCTAGCCCTACTAGGCAGGAGAAGGCTCTCTCCATGAGATCACAGCCAAATTGAATGAATAATGAGGATTTTAGGCTAGGTATAGTAGCACTATGGTTTGGTTGATTGATTTTGAGTGTTGGATAGTGAATTAGGTCAAATAAGAACCAGGTTAGGGCACAGAGGATCAGAATTGCAGACATATGATGGGGCAAGGTAGGCACATAATTTAACACATTTATGTATCTTGATGAGTGGCTTAGACTAGTATGGTTCTCAAAAAGAGCATGGAAATCATGAATTATTTTCAATCAGAAGAAAATGAAACACAACTGTAATAATTCCTCCAAAACAGAGCATCAAGTAATGAATTGTGCTTATCTAACTTAGGAACCATTCACATTGAGAGATAAAAATGAAAATGGAAAGCATAATACATTCAAACATATGGAAACATAAGAGGAAACACTGCTAAAACACATTACCACAAGAATCCCACCAAAATAGCTGCAACTATGTCTATTAGTTCCTGCCAAAAATGATTGATTACACTAGTGTTCAAAGATCAATTACACAACATCCAACCCTTGCAATGACAAAGGAAATGAAATATATAGACCAAAAAATCTTCTCCCACTCTCAGGGGTTGAATCCATGACTTTTGGATTTGTTCCCCAAAGTCCTCAACTAGAATCCTAACAACTAGGGAGGTCAAAAAACTCATCCCTATCTTTAATGAAACTAATTCACTTGACCCAAAATTACATATTTACTTGATGTATCTACCTCTAGTAACTATACAAGACATAATTACATTTACATCAGTAAATATCCTTGGAATCCATCAATCAACTGAGTAAAAGTGAAAAATTTGAAGAAATTAGTAGACTGTAAAAAGCGCAGCGTCCTTGTAAAAAGCGCAACGTGCTTGGGAAAAAGCGTAGCGTGGGCCTTCAAATCAACTTTTGAGTCTTCCTGAAGTCCAAATTGAACCCAAGATGGCTCATTGGAAATCTATTCTAGTCTAGTTGTCAAAAATTTCCTCAAGCTCTGAATATGATGAAGTTAAGCTCCTCAAAAATGAAATGTACCAAGACTAGTAAAAAATCCCAGTGTGAGGCTGAAAAAGGTGGCACAATGGTGTTTTTTAGGAGGTTTTTGGGCTTTTCCACCTGTCAAAAGCTAGTTTTTTAAAGTGCCAGTAGTAAAAAATTAATGTAAAGACCATTCTCTATCCAACCATGTAGATTTTTTAGCATTTAAAGGCCTCCATAAAAAGCATAGCATGGCCCACGCTGCGCTTTTTGCAGGTTGACTGTGCAAAAAGTCTGTAAAATTTGACAAAAACGCCAAAAAAACTTGTTCAAAAACCTTCAAAATTGTTGGATTGAGTTTTGATTAAGTATGTCAAGCTACCAAGGAGGCATCAGCAAGCAAGTCAATTTTACCCTTCTCTTTTTGGCTGATTAGGGTTTCCTTGAGCTTTTCCTTCAATTACTTGATCTTGATATTGAAAATATTATTTCTGGTGTTGTAGTGGTCAGCCATGTGCCTCAACATTTGATTGTCCTTATTGGCCTTTTGAAGGAACTTCTCCAGGTGTATGTTATCTCTATCAAGCCAAAATTCTTTGTCATCGTTGATTTCTCTTGCAATTCTTTCCTCAAAGGTGAGTTCTTCTACCTCATGTTTTTCCTGCTCTAATGCTCTTTTAATATCCTTTTTTTTGGTGTATTCTTGGTGATTTGAGCCTCATCATCATCATCATATTCATCATTTTCCATCACTACTTTTCCTTTGACATCTTACCTCTTGGCCTTCAACAAATCCATTTCCAAGAGTACTTTTTTGTCACTCAACTGTTTATTTGCTTGCTTAAGGAAGGAAATGACGAATTGTGCTCTTGCGAAATTATCTTGCAACTCTCTGATTTTGGCATCTTTCTCTTTGATGACCAAGTTTGAGGTTTCATGATTATCTTGGACATTCAATTCCGCCAGGTCAAACTCGTTTTCTTCCTCATGGTGAAGGAATTTTTTTCTTGGACAACTGCCTCCTGTTGCTTTTCATATCCATGTTTTGTTGATGTAGAAGGCAAGGCCCCTTCCACAATCTATGGAGAAAACACTTGCCTATGTCCTCTTTATAGGTTTTTACCTCTTTTTCCTTCTTATTTTTCTTCACTATAGCCCTTCTAGATAACCTAGTTTAGTTGTGAGAAATTGATGTTGATGGTGGAATAGGTCTAGTAGGCTGATTTGGTGGTGTTGTGAAGACCTTTGCCTCAATGAAAGTTTCCAATGCAATATTCAATTGTTTGAGGTAATGAAGGACAATGATTTTGATGAGTGAATGATTTAAAAGTTTGTTCATTTGAAGCTCATGCTCTTTGTTCTGCACTATGTATGCCATCTTATCAATGCTCCTATACAAATAGTAGGGAAGGTTGAGCAATTTCACCCTATTGAAATGCATGAGTAACCTGATGTGATAGTTGTACAATCTAGAGAATCTGCCCTCACAAGTGAAATATTTCATGACGATCTTCATCATGGGAGAAAAACTATTCAGCGACTGACCAAAAGGAAATATTTTCTTGGTATTTTCTTTGTATGGTGCTTTGAGGTAAGGTTCATATAGAAGGGCATCTAAATCTTGAATTTTGAACCATTTTTCACCTACATTAGGTATCCATGTTGTTGCTGCAATGATGTATGTAGAAATGGTGAATTTCACCCCTGAAATGGTCACTTGGCCTTTTTGTAGGTTGGTGATGAATATCCCGGTCAAATTAGGATGGCTATGCACTCTTTGGACCATCTCACAAAACTCAAAACAATCTACATGCTGGAAAAATTTGACTACTAAGCGTGATGACATCAATTCCCTAGTGTCTGATGGCTCTAGCCTCAAAATTCTCCCTCCTTTATTGTATGTTTTATTTTCTTCTTTTGTGGTGTTTCTCTCCTCCTCCATTATGTTCGGTTTTGCTTAGAAACCCTAGGGGAGAAGGGGAAGGAAAAGGGAGTGGGATTGTAGGCTTACAGAGTTGGGATAGGTGAGGGAAAATTTAGGGAAGGGTGTAAGGGAGTTAGGAAGCTTAGAAAACTGATGGGGAGTTGAAATGATAAGGGATATAAGGTATGAAATTCAAATACAAGGAGGTAGTATAGCTGCCTAGAAAAGTGCGTCGTAGGGATAGGGTTTTAGGGAATATAGCTTGGGAGTGGGAAATGAGGGGATGTGAGGGTAGTGGGGAGTGAATTATAGTGTCAGGGCGGTATATGGGTCTATGGAAAAACAAATTAACCTCACAAAGATGAAAACTAAGGTTTAATTACTATATTATGACATGGATAGTAAAGGAGAGGTTTCCACCATAAACTTATGACCATGAGCTGAAAAAAGGAGCTTAGAAGATGTAACTTACTTGCAAATGAGTGTAGAAACCTTTGTTTGCAGCTTAAAACCTTTGGAGACAATATTTTAAGTGGTATCTCCTTTAGTTAAAAAAGTGCAGCGAGCTTGAGAAAGGTGCAGCGAAGCCCTGGAAAAACTGCAACGTGCTTTAGAAAAGCGCAACGTGCCTGTTGTCACTGGAAAATCAGACAAGAAAAGATGACATTATTTAATGTTAGGCAAAATTATTTACAGGGTTGAGAGACATTATATAATCAGAAGTATTTAAAAATCTCTAAGGTCTGAAAGGAAAAATCAAATTTCGCACAGAAGGAACCAGTTAAATGCACCTTTGCGTGCATAATTCTTCGATAAGCGCACATTTGTGCAGTTTTTCCTCAAAAATCCGCGCGGTCCTGAGAGTGGCGGAATTCACTTTCCGGGACCACAAGGCACACTCTAAGACATTGATCCCACACTTGAGGCGGCCTAAGGATAGCCGCCCAAGCCTCCTTAGGACCTCAAGGGAGCACACAATGAAATAAATGTGACACACAATGGAATCACCCTCCTCTCTTGGGTCACCATCCACAATGTACCAAGAGAGGGAAGGAGGATTTGAATTCTCCTATAAAAGGCCACCAATATTTGAAAAATATGAGAGCATGTTGTTTTGTTGCCCATCATTTCCCCAATCAATACCAGCAGTGTGTGATCTGGAGCAGAGATAGAGGGGACTCAGTTGTTGGCCATCCAACAACTCCAGTCCACCATAGTAGAGAGAGGGAGACTTCGCGCCAAGGTAGCTCGGAAGTAAATACATCCTTGCATCGGGACTTAGAATCCCTAGTTCTAAGGGCCCCTTGGCAAGTGGTTTAAGTTTCATCCTCATTTCCTACCAGCACTCAATAAGAGGGGACATAAGCATCGTCATTCGGATTATTGAATTTGTTTGACTCTATTTAGAGATTTTGTTTTATTTGTTTTAGTTTTAGTTTATTTTTTATGTTTGAATATGCATAATATTTCTCTATCTAGTATGTTTATGTTTTAGCATGTTCCACTAACTTGCTTGACTCCTTCTATTTTCTGCTTGTGACCAATAACTTAAGAGGGAAAAACCACCCCGCTTAAACAAGTGTGATCTGGTACATTCGTGCACCAAACACACCAACACGGCATTGGAAACTCCACTAAATTTTATTTCCAAGTTTATGTGGTTGTGCCTTTTTGCAGATACCTCTGTCTTTGCTGTGGAGTTGGGCTGGAACAGCCCCCTTCTCTCCTTCACTAACTGGTTCATCCCTAGTGACATGCTGAAGAAGAATATCTCCCAAAATTACTTTGCAGGAAAATTGTGCACCTTTCTTATAGAAAAATGCGCCCCAATGCGCGTGTTCAAAGGTGACCTATGTGCAGAAATCGTGCATGTTTCAGCGTTTTGCACGCGGAAACTAGAAGTAGGATTTTTCCTACTATTTCCATATTTTTCTTGCTTGTAAAGCTGACTGGAAGCCCATAATACATCTGCCAGCACTGGTTGAGGTGCCCCGCAACTTGCTAAAGCTCACTCTTAGCTTCTTTTAGTAGTTTAGGTGTTAGTTTTATTTCAAGTTGATTTTTTCAAAGTTAACACATAGCTTAAGTAGGAGGCAAATTAACATGCATTCCGAAATAATTTATGTTTTGCAAATTTAGGTACCAAAACACCTATTTAATTAGCGAAAGTAACTAGCCCAAGTCCACGCATGCTTAGCTAGTTCTCTTTCTTTTTTCTAGTGTAAAAGTCATTAGTTTAGTTCAATTTTTTGCACTAGGATTTCGGGACCAAGATCAAATTGTCGATAGAAGAGCAAGTAATATCTGCTGCCTTTGCACCCTCGGGTGATCCTAGGAAAGCATATGAACACTCTCTATTCACAACTCACCATCTCCCTATAGTTTATCATATAGATTAACTAGGAAGAATTGAAAGTGGCCCATATCCGCACATATTTTTCTTTTGAGCAAGGAACAATAAAACATAGTTTAAATAGGGGATTTTGAAAAGGATCATCGCATATCCACACATTCAAACTATGTGCTTGATCACCTTTTTTTCACACACATCAACACCCTAAGCAAAGTAAAGACACCTAAAACTAACTTAACAAAACTCACTAAATTCTCCCCACAGGGGCCACAAAAGAATTTATAGTCTAAGTTAGGACCAACGGGTATGCATCCAATAAGCCGCCTTAGTCATTCTTCATCTTGAAAAATATAATTTGAAGTTTTAGGGAACTTTCAAATCCACCTATTAGCCCATGGAAAAGAAAATCTGAGCGCGGCAGAGACCCGATTCAGAGGGGGTTAGGCTTAGGCGCAATGCGTGTGGTATCAGTTGGGGCTACCTGATCCGGTTAATACTCGGTACTGTTAGTTGAACTACCAAGAAGCCCAAGACTCAAACACTCACGTGGGACAGCGGAGCTTATTGGCTAAAATTAGGGCATCCTTTCCTTATAGGTGATGGTGTAGGCAAGCACGAGATCCTCTACCCTTACCTTGGTGGATTTTCTTCAGTTAACTAAGGGCATCGCCAGTTCTTTCGAGACGTTGTGCCAGAATTCACAAGATATATTCTCAAGGCCTAGTTACATTTGAGCATGCGAGGACGATTATGTCTTCTAGGATTTGAGTATCATACGCAAACAAAAAAAACCATATTTTTTTATTGACTAATGACATAGGATTAATCTAAAAGGAAAAATTATTTTATTTTTGCTTTGTTTAATGTATGCGATCAAAATTTTGCTTTGATTATAATCTCTATCCTCTCAAATATTTTCAAAACCATACCTAGTTGACTCCATAACAGACCCAACGGGACCTCGTCGATCTAGACGTCTTTTGGACCTCCCCCCATTACCATGAGGGGTTCCAAGTATTTTGTCATTCAAGCATCAAAGACGAAACACTGCATCCCTTATTGGTTCATCCTTTATCATGGCATATTTAGTTGGGAACCCTATTCGGTCTCCAAAATCCACACCGGTGAACACCCCCATAGGGTCACCATACACCACTCCTCCCACAACCCCTAGCAGGCAGAGGAGTGCTACCCATTCGGGAATCCAGGTGAATGCACAACAGGGTACGTCATAGACAAACCCTATTCCAAACCAAAACATTGTGTTTTCGCAAGTCGTAATGGCTACAACCTTGCAATCAACTTTTCTAGCTTCATTAAATCTGCCAGATTAGTAACCAAGTTGACAAACAACCCCATTGCACACAACCCCATATGGCCTCCCATGCCCACAAAGCTCCCTTCAGACATTCCAAAATTTGAAGGGAAGTAAGCGGAATACCCACGAAATCATGTTATGACTTTCCACCTGTGGTGTTCGTCGAACAACATCGTTGATGATACTATTCGACTAAGACTGTTTCAATGCACTTTAGCCGGAGTAGCAGTGAAATGGTATGTGGAGCAACCCTCTGCTACATATGGAACCTTTAAAGCCCTCGTCATTGTGTTCCTGACCTATTTTCAGCTACCCATCCACCACGATTCCATAATGGAGTTACTGACCCACTTTAGGCAAACCCCCGTCATCCATATCTCGGACCATCTCCACGAATGGCAGCGGCGTCATAGTTTATGCAAAGCCAAACTCGACGATCGAGTACTATTAAATATGTTCTTGAAAACTCTCACCGCAAAGATTTCAAAAGATGTGGCGCAAAAAAAGCCCATATCCAAAGAGGACGCCATTAGTAAGGCCCAACAGCTCAAGCTGATCTATACGCAGTCAGGGTATATTTACAATATCCTGTCAAACGCCCCGTGCCTACAAACTTACAAAGAATTTCCAAGCGTGTCGAATTTTGCAAACGGTTTAATCAGTTCATTGACCCAAAATCACCTAAGCAACATCGTTCAATACCCTGTTTACACGTATGATTCTACCCAGAACATACCACAACCCGGCTACCAAAGTCATCATACGCCTCCGCAAAATTTGACCAGTAGGGCGTCATTGTATCATCATCAACATGGAGGACCCTATCCTCTAGCTCAGGGGACCTAGTATGCAGATAGACATGCTGACGAAAGAGCTCCCCCCCAATAGCCATTTACAAACCAGGGACCACAATATGCTCAGTCCCCAGCATAAGACCAGCCCATGCAGAATAATGCATAGGTGAACTTCGTGCAACCCTCCCAAAACCAACCGTGCCAACCATACAACCAGGAGAATCCAAATAATGCACCTAACGCAGTTAAGAAAATAGGAAAAAACAAGCCTAAAGGAAATCCTAGACAAGGGGGCAGCAATCAACAACGTCCTCCGCGATCTCAGGCTGGAGGAAACTCCAACCGAAATCAAAACCAGGAGCCAAGCAACTCCCAGAGGCAGAAAAAAAGGCCAATTCTTTGAACAAACCACTCTTGTTCGATCTATGGTGACTACAACCATTACACTCACCACTGTACCGGCCTCCCTAAGCTGAAGAAGCTATAGAGTAATCGTGGATAAGGGGGATCCTCTGAGCAGACAATAGCCATGCAGGAGCCTTTCCCCCAGCAAGGGACAGTTAGCACACAGCAACAAACTCCTGACGATCTCGGAAAATACAGCCACGAAATCTACATGACTAGCGAAGAAATGTTTTTTCATACACGGAATTGAAATTAGTACACCCCACCAGACACCAACACGTCAGGGGCTAGTACCAATGCACCAACAGCACCTTTGACCATATCAAAGATTCCTATCGAACCTTTGCCAAAAATGGCTAAAGGACCAACTAGGCGGGCAGGAAACTATTCCAAAGCGGCCCATAACTATAGCATTGTGGATGATCTATCTAAATCTCCCGCTACTATGTCAGCTTTGGAGGTATTACAATTATGCCCAAAGTAGTGGAAAGCCTTACTCTATGCATTAGGCGCCATTGACCTCGCCGATTCGCGCCTAATGGATTTTGATTTAGATAAATCTACCCCTAGGCTTCCTTTAATGGTCACCTTTCAGATACCAGTATCAGTCCAAAACATCACCATTCACCGATGTATCATTAACAAAGGTGCATCCACATGCATCATGTCTAATAACGTCAGGAAGAAGTTAGGGTCTCTCGAACTAAAGCCATCAGACAACACACTCAGAGCATACGATAGTCTCCCTTCATCCCCCATCGGTCTCTACCAAAACGTCCTGGTCTGCTTAGCTGGAAATAGGGTCCTTACAGACATTGAAGTATTGGATTCCTAATTGGACTACAATATACTCCTTGGCCGTAGTTATATGTATGCCATGTCAGCCATCGCCTCCTCCGTCTGCCGAACTATGATGTTCCACCATAAGGACCGCATCATTACTGTCGACCAGTTGAGACATAGCGAAAATCAACCCCTAACAAATACTGATGTCATTCTACCCTATGTAGACACATCTGTTAACGCGCTTACACGGTACCAAGGATATGGCCCCAACCAGTTCAAATCGTCGTCCATCCTAGGGTCATTCCTAGGAGATTCCCCCGTTATACCTGAGTCATCAACTGATGTCACAGGGGCTCCAGTGTGCATGATGTCCACATCAAGCACCGAAGTTATTCAAGACACAGAGACGAGTAGGAATGACATTGATTCCTCGGCAACGGCAGCCTCTCTAGTTTACGTCACCTCCCAAACTCCTTTCCTCTTCCCCCCAACTGGTTTTGTGTCATAGCAGGTCATGGACATGGTGGTCCTACCAAACTTATCATTCGCGATACTAGTTTGGTACCTAGTCCCACCCACTCCAATGGGAGTCGTGCACATCACCTCCACAGGGTTAATACTCATAAATCTTGAACTAGCCCCAGCCGTTCAGGAAACTGTCACAAACATCCTTACAAAGGAAATTCCCATTGCAAAACCAATGATTACGACTAAGAAAACTGAGAGAAGAGGAAATAAGGTGGAGACTCCCACCACGCAATTGGAATCACCATGTTGCACCATATGTGACGTAGTAGAACACCCTACCCACATCTGCCTAGATCTAGATGAATTAAAACCGCTCCTTAGCTCTACGACAGACATTGCGACACCACGTTCCCGTAAGAAGGAACTACCACCAAAATTCAAGGCAAAGCATTGCGTACTAGTCACGCATGCGCTATCTGTGGAAATTATGGACACTATACTCATCATTTCCCAAAGATCCCATGATATAGTGATGCCTTACACGCCATCGAGAAATCCTATCAAGAGGATCCCTCAACACAATATTTTGGAGATGAACCTCGGACTATTCAATACCTATAGGAGGAACGACAATCACCAGAAAGACTTCCAGCCATTCCCCCTCCTCCCATCGAACGTTGTGTACTCTGTGATGAGCGCGATCATTTCATTATCGATTTCCCAGCTCTGGAAATTTTCCAGCGATGGTATCCAGTCCATGTAGCATATTGCACTGACCCTGATACCCAATATTCATGTCAAATATGCGGTGGAAATCATCCAGTACGCCATTGTCACTACATCCCTAGATTCCACGCAGCACTAGCTTGTATGCAATCAACCATAGTCCGCCTCTCCCGAGAAGATGGCTCAGACTTGGAATCTATGAACAGCTCGACAACCCAAGAAGATGTGACAAGTAGATCCATCCTATTCCTGTCAACTAAAGAGCGACCAATTAGGTAACCCTTTGTTACCCCCAACCACTCTTTGCAGTGAAGACCAACATGTGCGTTATGTAAAACGCCCAATCATGTGGTCGTCACTTGCCCTAACTTAGAAGTGCTACGTCGTTGGTACCCAATCACGCCACCAACTGAGCACGATGGGAACCCCATATCTAGGCTATTTTTCCCAGTGTGTCAAGGCAATCACTATGGACAATGTTGTACTTATATTCTGCAAGTTGGTCCTCTAATTGATATGATACATACATTAGAAAAGAAATGTGATGATCTCCTCAAATGATATAGAAAGTATACCACCCCCAGGCCAGTAACCCCACACCCACATCGGCGTGATGGGAAAACTGGGACAGCGCACCAACCAAGCATGACCCAGGACCAACCTATGATAACATGCAGACTATGTGACCTAATTGGCCACCGGGTCAATCAGTGCAAAGAACTGAAGCTCCTCGCAAATAGTTTCGCAAATTCTCTTCTCCCCCACAAAGACTTCTCTCTAACTAAGATAAAATCACGCATACTTATTGCCGGATTTGTTCAAACTTTCATCATACAATTAAATGTGAGCATCTCCCAAAGCTTAGAGCGGCAAGAGTAGCATTAAGTCTACACTCCCCAAAAGAGTTAGACATTCCCAAGACAATAAATCGGAAATGGAAGCAAAACCTCTCGTCTTCTACCACAAATCCTTTCCAAGCGTCCACATCTGGGACGACGAGTAGTGTTGATTCCCACACAATCTACTCAGTTGGCACAGTGGTACCATGCACCATTTGCACTGGCCATAACCATGAGCCAAAGGCATGCCCACTAATGGAAACATTCAGGCACCTCTCCACCAGGCACAATTTCCACCGACAGGAAATTTACCATCCTAACAGGGGACCCAACCTTGCACTTACGCAAGCTCCCAACACGGAGATCCTCCCCCCACCAAACACTGATGACACGATACACGATATACGATTTGTATCATCATGTATCAGAACTAGGACAGAAGTCGCCCCCACAGCTTGGGTTTCCAACCTTGTTTCCATCGTAAAAAAGCAGGGCAACCTACACTTCTGCATTGATTTCTGCAAGATCCTGAATTTACATGTCGTTGTTAAACTCCTCGATGATACCCAGCCTCTAGAACAACGTCTAGTACAACTAGAGCTCGTCAACTAAAGCCGACGGCGGTCGCTGCAACACAATGAGACCCACAAGAAATGGGTAAAAGCATCGTTCAACCGCCACATCAACCCTCGCTCATTCACCGAGGGAGAACTTGCCCTCCGCTGCGATGTCGAAAAAGAAGCCCTAGGGCCAGGAAAGTTCGAAACCTTGTGGAAAAAACCATACATCATAAAACATTGCCTCCTCAGGTGGGCATACATCTTGACTGAGCCGGATGGAACATGCCTCAGCAACCCCGTCAATGGCCTTTATCTCAAGAAATTCTACCAATAAGGGCTAAGAAGGCCCTACCCTAGAGTCAACGTACACAAACCCAACCACTTCAAATTTTTGACCAAAATACTTGTTATAAAACGCGCTCAAGTGTCACAATGGATTACCAACCTGAACCTTCGGATTTTCTGATGGAGCATCGCGATGGTCTCAAATTTTAGCAGCAGTCGCCTGGGTTATCTATTACCCTAACTGATCACCACTCTGCACAAATGGTGTGTGCATCGGTTCAACAACAAACAATCAGGCAGAATATGACGTCGTTATCAAACTTATGTGCGACGCCCTCCATCATGGCATACGCCATATACATATCTACCTTGATTCCAAGTTATTAGTGTCGCAGTTAAACCAAACATTTGAGAAATGAGATTCACATATATTTAGAAAATACTTGTGTGCATGAAGATTAAACAGAAAATTTGACTACATTACATTCACACATGTACCAAGGAGTCAAAACCAAACAGTTGATCACATAGCTAACAATATTCTAAACTGGAATGAATCTTGGATAAACCATCATACATAAAAAAACAAAAACATAT
Organism: Pinus albicaulis; assembly: GCA_034641835.2. NCBI lineage: Eukaryota > Viridiplantae > Streptophyta > Pinopsida > Pinales > Pinaceae > Pinus > Pinus albicaulis. The sequence goes on along the minus strand of CM076577.1, from coordinate 1,301,720,423 downwards.
AAAACATAGATATCCATCAGCATAGCATAATCCATAAGCAGAAACAAGGAGCACCCAATGTAGAGCCGCAAAAAATATCTCTTGCATATATATATCAAAATGTATGTGTCTGAGTACAAAAATAGTGTCTCTGACCCATAGGTCAACCCAAAAGATACACATATACAAATCGAGAAAAATAGGGAAGCATCCTCATAAAGGGTTCTTTCACCGTGTACAAAAATACTCGAAGGTGGTGCTCCCCCAAGTGGGGCACCTAGACCCACTGTCGCTCCTAGTACCACTACTAGAGCCGTTGTCAATACAGAGACCGCCACCCGACGTAAAACCGGCCGATAGCCCCTCTCCCAGGCCATCAAGGTCTCCAACCATACATCCTCGAGGTCATCCAGAAAGCCTCAAGTAGGCATCCCCTGGGTCAAGTGTTCCACTCAACCCCAAGCATCCTCCATAGCTGCCACCTGCTCAGTCAGCTCAGCAACACGAGCCTCTTCCGCATTAGCACGAGCTTTCTCTGCAGCAGCCGAGTTGCTACCCTCCCCGGAGGGGCCAACCTTACCACCCGGTGCTCCACCCAAAGGCTGTGCAGGAACTCCTTCATCTCCCCCGACAGCTCCTCAATGTCGCCGAATCGGCTGGTGCCTAACCAACTGAGCCACGGGATGAACGACCTTGCCAACATCTGCAAGAGTAACCAGAACTATGTCAGTGTCATCATAATACACATATAAACATAAATACTCAAATAAATTCAGAAAACACAAAGACATACCTGCTGGCCCCCAGGCATATCCAGCAGGAAAACCCATGTATGGATCTCCCCGGAAGCCCATCCCTACATAAGGGAATGGCAGGAACATCTGAGGGTTGGCCTCAAACCAAGCCTCAGTGTTGGCATTCCAGTAATGCCCCGCCCTACCACCACCTCCTCGAGGCATCACGGGAGCCCACCTCTTCATGCGAGGCTCCTGTGGCCCCCCAGCAGGCATCGCCACCACAGGTCTCAACAGCACCACCCACTCGTACATAATGATGCATAAGATTCAGGCATAGGTAAACAGCTTCAATCCATCCCGGACCTTGTAAAGCTGTGACAACATCCCGTCGTAACAGAAACAAGAAAATTCAAAGAAGTGTCCGGCCCTCAACCGATGCAAGACACAGATTTGTGGACCTGATGCCCAATGCAGAGCTGACGACCCTGCCATTCACACAATGGCCGCTAAATCACACCGCTCAACCAAATCCATCACTGCAGCAATAGATATGCACCCCTCCATAAGGGGCACCCCGCCTCAATGACGCGCCCGGAACCACTCAAGATCCACCCTCCCATAGGGAAGTGGATATCGAAGCGCCTCACCCTGAGGCAGTAGCCCCGTCACAAAGTAGATATCTGTCTCGAGACATATAGTGAGGTTGCACCCACGTAGCACCATCACCTTGGTCCGCCTATTCCAGCACCGGATCAGGTAAGGCAAAATTTGATCCTGTGATCGAAGAAGGTCATTCTCCAGAAATTTGAGGATACCCCATCGCGCCAACTGTTGGTGCGCTTGACCATCAGCAGCCAAGGCAGCACGAATTTCGGGCCAGTCCCGCTCCCTCCACAACATCCTGTCATCAAAACAGGAACACATCAATAGCATGAAAAACACACAAAAAAACAGACAAATTTTCCAAAAAAATTCCTCGGCCCTTCACGCACCTGTTCCTCAGACAAGCACGAGGAGGGCACACATGTTCTTCTCACAGGCATGCAAAAGGCGTGCCCAAATCTAGGAAAGACATGCATAATGCGTGCAAAAGCTCCTTTTTGCATGCAAAAGCTCCTTTTTGCGTGCAAAATGTGCACCAATACCCTGATCACCCACACAGTTAGGGGAAAAACTGGCTAAAGGTTCATATAAACCAGTCTTGTACGGACCCCGGCACCAGTGCACTGACAAAATTAAAATGCAGGACGTCATGGAACTTACCTGGCTAAAAAACCGCTAATCTCAGGTGCTCAAGTTGATCGCAACGGCAAGAACTACTCCGCAAAATCCTTTGACCTCTCAATACTCAACAGACACAAATGAATTGAATTGAGCCATATTTGCCTATATGTTGCCCTTTTCAGAAACTCTGGAGGACCATAACGAGAGTTCAGAAGGCCCAATCACCGGATCGAAAGAAGCGTTGTGATTAGCGCTCCATAACGCCCAAGGGAAGTGCCACACATTCGCACCCCCAAAAAAATATTTTTTCAGTGCCAGCAAGTATGCCCTCTCTCATCTTCTTTTTTAAGCACATTGTTCTTGCAGGTAGTATGAAAACCATCCACAGCTCCATCCAATGAAAGTTTCAGAGCAGGTATCATTCTACCCCCAGCATGATAGAATCCCAGAAAAACTCTGCATATCCTGACATCATTTCTCCATTAGAAATCATCCATAGGTTTCACACACCCGACCATGTTTATCATCACCTCACCTTTGACATGATAATCATCCTTGTTGATCGGTAGAGCCTCCCCTCCATGGCATTTGTCACCCAAAGTAGACCATATATCACAACAAAAGTGATGCCATGGGCATACCACTATAGTTCGGGAAGCACCTCATGCCCATTCACTCGCCATGCATCAGGTCAAGTTTTACCATATCAAAATAAAACCCCTTTCCCGGACGACCAGGTTTTCCAAGCAGGTCGAAAATGCACTATCGCGCCTCGCATTTGGCCCACCATACCTCCATCAGCATAGCCCATCTATGACATTTTCCATCTACTTCATCAACCTCACACATGAGACCAACCAATGGGGGCCCCACCCTCAGCAAAAAACATTCCTCACATAATCAGTGAGTGAACACTTTCATGTTTTGGGGCACCTGTATTTGTGTTTTGTACAAACCAAATCCCATTATTTTATTCTTTTGGTAAGTGTACAAAGACCGCAAATGTCACACTACATCCCCCACCCACCCATTCATTTTTTCTCCCATGGTAACAGTCCTTGGTCACCCTTGGTCAGAGTATCACACCCTCATGCAAAAGCCACCATGACATTCATAACCAGTTTATACCCACCGTGGAAGTCCTACCGACTCTAGGGATTTCCCCATCAGAAATAGTTATGACTCTCACCAAGCTGCTTTTTATACTCCAACCTTGGGCCACTGAATCCCCATCATCAGGTTTCAGTCACCCCTCGCCATCATGCCTATGTTAAACCCATCACATCCAGGATCCTGATCCTCCGTATTAGTGACACCCTCGTTCAGTTGAGGCTTTTTTTTTGTCGATATCAACACCTCTTTTCCAAAACGGAAGTGGTACTTTGGATCACCCCTCTCCACAAAAAGGGCATCCTCGGGTAGCACTGTGGGAGACATCATTTGATCAAACATGTTCAAAATAATGAACCTGCACTTAAAATATACCAACAGGAAGCTAAAGGATCAAGTTAAAGACCTCCAAGAATAGCTAGAACTAATCCATGAGGATCTGGAGAAGAAAGGCCTAAAAATGACAGTAGTTGAGGAGCCAATAGCTCAACTCATCATCAATGAGGAAGAAACACCTCAAGACTCATAATTTGAGCTGGTTTATGTTTTGAAAGGTAAATGGCATGTTGAAAACCAAATTAGCACAGCTGGAAGGTTCATTTTTGAAGCTAGGTAAAAATCTGGAATTTACACTGTTTTCAGTAGTGTCATAGCATTTCCTAGGCTTGAAGCTAGGAAAACGCTACGAAACCACCTGTAGCTTTCTTTTTGAATTTAAAACCATTTTTGGAAGCTTCCAAGGAGTGAAAATGATATGGAAGATGTGTCAAGGCATGATGAGGACCATGCAAGAGGAAAGAAGCAAAAATTCTGATGGCAGAGGTCATTTTTTGTATGCTATGAAAGTACGCTACGAAACTTTCATACTTTTGTAGCATGTTGTGTTGAAGGTTTATAAGCAGTTTTTTGGGCAGTTTTGGACAAGTGGATACCTTCAAAGGGTCAAAGGACTATGCCAATAGTCATTGAAGACTTGAAGACCATGAGATGAAGAAAACTCATCAGCCAAACCATTCATTGAAGATAAGGACCAGTTTTCCTTAAAAATAGGGTTTGTTTCCATATTTGGAGGAGGCTAATTAAGATGTTATGTAGTGATGTGTTCTATCACAGCCTATTCGAACATGTGAAGGATTAGTTGTCAAAGATGTAACTGTTTTTAGGAGATAGGGTATTTGATGTAATAAGTAGCAGTTTGATTCCTATTAGGAAAAGGATTTTTTCATAGTGTAGCTATCATTTTATCATTATAGCACATGTTTTCTTGTTATGCAAGGTATCATTAGGAATATTTAAATGAATCTATCCAAGAGGCAGTTCATCTCTCATGTAACAAGTCTATTAAAGGGAAGATATTCGAATTTGTAAATGGTTGGAGATTTTTTGGCAATACTGCATCTTTATGTAATTTGATTGTTTTCAGTAATACAGAGGACTTTTATTTGACCAACCTGAGATTCTCATGGAATTTTTAGTGCTTACTTGATCTATACTTTCTATGTGTACCATTTGCAGTGATTTTCATCTCTAATACTCATAATTCATAGGTGTTTGCTCTGACTTCCTTTATTGATGAATTAGCTATGTTATTTCATGTTTCATGAATGATTTACCTCTGCTAAAAACTCTTACCTGCCTCAGCTTCCATTTCAAGTGAATTTGCCACTAAACTACTGAATTTGTTGACTCCATAAGCCCAATGATTGCAGACTCATATTCTTTTCAACCTACACACATCACAAGAAAGTTGTTTTCCAAGTAGAGTTATCCATGTAGTTTCATCATAATCAAATATCATTAACCCCTTTTGAGAGAGCCCTCTTAGACTAAAGAGGCTAAGATTAAGTCACAATTTGGTTTGAAAAAGTTACATGAAGTTGTTTGATTAGCAGCCAATCAAGTGAAATTTTGTGATAACACCTGAAACAATCACATCATGGTATGTATTAGAAGATTTATGTGTTGATAAATATTTCTCAATGAAATACCACTATTCTCTTTTCTTGAAGATGGTTGAAATCGAGATGAATGAAGAAGAGACAATTACATATTTCACTCTTATATTTATGAATGTCCTTCATAAGATTCCTCAAGAAATTTTTCCAAGTGATTTCATCATTTTTAGCTACTATGAAAATGGTTTTCCTAAAAATATGAGATTTGTATTGAAATAAGAGAAACTTTTCAACTCAAAAGAGTTAATGCAACGAGCTCAAGTCGTTAAAGAAAATACTCGTGAAAGTGGTGTTAATCTCTTAAAATTTCCAATATGGTTCCAAGAAAATAAAGAGGAGAGCTTAGAGGAGAAACTTGATATAATATATGAAAAATTATATACATCATATTGTGTTCCTAAAACTGAAAGTGAGAACAATAATGTCTCAGTCAAATAAGAATACCTTTCACCACGTGCTCCATGAGAGAAAATTTTTTACCTTCCAAATATTTGATTCAAGAGCAGTGTTGATAATGGGTCTAAGAATAGATTTGATAAACTTCAACCAAGTGCACCTGAAGACTTCATTCAACATGGTCATGATGAAGATGTTGCATTGGGTTCTCAAAGGCCAAAACTAGTTTCTATATAGACAAAATAGGAATTTTAACATCAAATGAACAAGAGTTGTTGCTTTACATCTAACTTTCAAGTTGTTGATTTATCATATCAAGTGGAGTCTAATGAAAAAGAGGTATTTCTAGTATCAGCAATAAAGGGACATCTACAACAAGAGGGATGGATTGAATGGTTTATTTTCAAAGGCAATAAGATTGTTGGTAAACAACAAGAAACGGCCCTTTAGTTCTCCGTGGATTCTTAACATCAATTCATTTTTGCATATTCATCATGGAAAAGTTGTTATTACTTAACAGAGAGAGTATCTTCATAACATTTCCAATAAAAGAAAATTTTCAAACATGGCTTGGAGAAAACATAAATTTGTTATGTACAAGGCTCTGTTGGAAGTTTTCTTATACTTGAGAGTTACCATTCTCTCCAAATATGTTAGTAGGTAGATATTGTTAGGTAAAATTGACTCGGGATAGAGTCAAAGTTGACTAGGGTAAATAGCAGTGGTTTTGAGGCACATGGTATTGTGCACCCATGATTTTTCGGCCCATGGTATTGCATGTAATGGAGCCTATAAAAGGCTGTGAGGACTTCATTGTAATGTAGGCTTGGAGGTGAGCGGTGAAGGCTCACTTGGTTGGATTAGCCAGGGTTTTTGCCAATGCTTAATGAAATTTCATTGCTTGGGTTTTGCCCCGGATTTGGGGTTTTCCAAGATAAACATTTGTGTTTATTTTTATGATTTGTTGCTGGATTTTTATGTTTATTCCTCTGGGTAAATGATTTATTATTTTCTGCAATAAATCCTAACAAACGGTATCGGATCCAAGTTTAGTGATTTTTCTATATCTATAGTTTGCTGCTACTGCGTGAAATTTTCTCCTCGACAGATATACATAAAAGGACAGATCTATGTGTGAAGGAGTCAGATCTACATCTAGATATGGTTAGATCTACGTGTGAATATGATGGATCAACATAGATATTATTAGATCTAGTGCAATCGGAAAAATGATGGACGCAATCATGTGGAACAGATCAATTTTGTTTCGAAGGTTGATCAAGCTTCAAACCGTGAGTTTGTTGCTGCATTGGTAAACTGAGTTGTAGAAATTGTAATTTTGTGCATTATTAGATCAGGCCCAAGTGATGTGAAGCATCGAAGCTTGCTGCAAAGCGTTGTGCGACCATCAATGATTTTTTGGAGGATGCATTGGTGATAACACGTGGATGATCAATGGCACGGAATCAAGCGATTGGAGGGGAAATTTTCAGCGTTTTTGTTGCTGAAAATGTCAAGGTGGAGATGTAATTCCTTTGGGATGAGTTTTGTTGCAGAAAAGAGGAACATTGGGACTCAAGAATACCTGCGTTGTGGACTCCTTAATACATAACCAAACTTGGGACTTAGTCAAGTTGCCTGTAGGTAAAACAGCATTGCAAAATAAATGGGTTTACAGGCTGAAGGAAGAAGATGGAGGAAAATAGAGGTACAAAGCTAGACTTGTAGTGAAGGGTTTTGCACAGAAGAAAGGTATTGATTTTGATGAAATATTTTCTCCTGTTGTTAAGATGACTTCAATTAGAAATATTTTAAGTCTTGTAGCAACGGAAGATTTACATCTTGAACAGTTAGATGTAAAGACATATTTTCTCCATCGAGATTTGGAGGAACAGGTATATATGTAGCAACCAGAAGGATATGAGGTCAAAGGGAAGGAAAAAATAGTATGTAGGTTAAAGAAGAGCTTGTATGGCTTAAAACAGGCTCCAAGGCAGTGGTATCACTTACTCCCCCATGTTCCATGATGCACACATTTCTAGCTACAGGCACTGGAGCAGGAGCACCTCAGGAAGTGGAGCCCGTTCATATGGGGTATCATTTTGTTGAGTATCAGTCATATGGGTGACAGTTTGGCAAAGCTCTCACTTTCCATGATTTTGTTCAGCTCAAGAAGGACAATCGACCTCGTAACCAGAACAAAGGGGGTAGATACACACAGGATGGGGACATGCAGCGTACTGTGGGCAGGTTTTTCTTGCCAACATTTGATGGGTCCTCAAAATTTTCGGCAAAGGCTTGGGTGGAGAAGCTGGATACCTATTTCCAACTTAATCAGATGGCAGAGGGAGAGACCATCAAGGTGCCAGCGCTGCACCTAGAGGGAGAGGCCCATGATTAGTGGTTCCATGGGATGGCCACGCTGGGTCACTCGGCTGTGACAACATATGCAGAGTTTACACGGAGCCCTGGTAATAGCAAAAGGCAAAAAGGTTGGTACATTGTATTTATGCAATGGTATTTCTAACTTTGTTAATGATTTAACGTCCAAAGGAGCAGATGCAGAATTATGGCATCATAGGCTCGGACACATGAGTGAGAAGGGGATGAAGGTTCTTCACTCAAGAAATTTGTTACCGGGTTTGAAGAAGAAATGTTTTGGCTACAAAGGTTTATGGATGAATTGGGTAAGAAGCATGATATGGGCATGTTATACAGTGATAGCCAAAGTGCCATTCATCTTGCAAAGAACTCAGGATTTCATTCGAGGACTAAACACATACAGCTCAAGTACCATTTCATACAATCGGTATTGGAACATGGACAGTTGAAGCTGGAAAAGATACACACTAGCCAGAATCCTGCAGATATACTAACAAAAGTTGTAACTAGAGAGAAACTGAGAGTATGCTCAGTTTCGATTGGTCTTCAAGAATGACGATGAAGAAAATTATATATTACAGAGCAATGCAACACATAAAATATGCGGAAAACACAAGCACACAAAACAAATAAAACCATAGAGACACATATATATGTGGTTCACCCAGTTTTGGCTACGTCCACCCCGAAAATCAAGTCCTTCCTTTCTATTATCTAACAAAATGAAGAGACACAACCTACAGTAGATCCGTTGTAATATCCTCTGTTCTCTCTCATAGTCTCCCTATCTGTTTCTCGCTCTGAGAATACACATACAATACACAGCCGCAATATAATACCCTCATACAAGCAAGGGGTTGCCTTCTAGGAAAAAAAAACCCTAAACTGAACATATCTTCTACCGTCATATCATCCGCCTAATGAATGGCCCAGACTGACTAGAAATTACTATACTTTTACAAGGAAATTTTACATTTGTTTTAAGCTTTGGAGGCGCTGCCCCCGAAATCCCCCGCCAGGGGGGGGCTCCATAAAGTCGCAACCGACCCCCCTTGGACCCCCCAGGCAACATTTAATTACGGGCGGCGTTGCCGCCCCATTAAGCTACATGGGTCCAACGTTGTGATACAAAATAAACAAGATAATCGGGCTCCACACCCAACAGATATTGTATATAATTTTGTTATTTCAGTAAAAATTTTCAAATAAGCATTTTTCAGATTGGGATGACTCCATTGCTTAATGAGGAAGGAAATCATCTGAGTCTGTCAGTGACTGGATTTACCCATAATCTCTTATTTCTGTGATGTATTAGAATTTCATTTTATCAAAGAATTAATGAACACACATGCATATATAATTAAGTGGAAAACATGTCAACAATCACACAACAAAATGCAAGACGTTTAATAACGGAGTTCGTCCAGTGTGGACTACGTCTCCGGGCCTTGATGTCTTGATGGTGTTGGTCGCTTCATTCAGTGTCGTAACTGGCGATGATGTACATGGACGTTGTTTACTTGTCATACAAGGAAATTATCCCTCAACATGAGTGGCAAAGTCTCTCCACAAGACGTTCTGCTACAGGGAACTCTCACTCATACATACCTCCTATCAGCATGAAAACCTCACACATGGTGACAAAGAGTATCCCGCCATCAAGGCAACAAAGGGATCTCACAAAATAAATCACCATCCATGATAAATACATACCACGTCAAATAAACATAAAAATTTTGCACCATACATCAAGCAAGAATCAACAACAGCAAATAAACATAAAGATTCTGCATCATACATCAAGCAGGAATTGACACGACATAAAACATCCTACATAAATAATCAATGAAGTACATGGAAACAACACTTCATATACCTCAACTCTGATGTTGGTTGAATAATAGGCTGCTCAATCGCTGGATCTGAATGCACCAAAAAAACGTGGTGTCGAATGGCAAGAAATTGACATACCATTCTGGAAAATGGCTGAAAATCGAGACTTTTGTTGTAGAAACTAACACTGCCATCAGACTCGTGTCACCGAGAGGTATAAAATCCATATAAAAATTTTCCAATTTGGACACTGGGAAAATTTGGCCCTCCTGAAAATGATGCTCAATCAAGGTTCCACTGCCCCTGCATCGAGCTCAGGGTTCCGTGCCTCGATCTACGTGCTTTCTCCTTCGGTCTGCCTTCTCCTGTACCTAGTCTGCCTGGTGCAAATTCTAAGCAGTTTCTTAATTACATACGGGCTAGTGGAGTTGACGAATCCATCGTTGGTGGTGCAATTGTGAGGTCGTTCGGGTGGAGGAGGAGAGGTCAGGGGAACAAATCCAGACCCCTCAACATAGTTACCATCGGCATGCATGTTTGTTTTTGGAATGTTGTATGCGAAGTTCCGCGGGGGTTACAGGGTTGACCACCTTCCCCCCATCGTCGCCCATCTCTATATGCATCTGGAGGTCCCTCTCCTCCAAGTCATTGAACAACTCTTTATCTCCCATCATATGGAAAGACGCACCACTATTAAGATACCACACCGATCCCATGTAGCTTGAAACCAAGCATGCAATCAAGGAAAAATCCAGCTCAAATTGCGAGGCTAAGGCCTCTCCAGCTGCAGATCTAGCAGCCTGCTTATTATTCTTCTTTTGTGGACAGTCAGTGGCGAAATTTCCATGCTCGTGAAAGTGAAAACACTTCACTTTGGACAAGTTTTGCTTCTTGCCTTTCACACCGAATTTAGAAGGATTTTTTTTCCCCTTCCCTTTCCTTTCTTTGGCATCCAAAGTGCAATTCTCTTCATCTTCATTCTTTGATGAAGATACATCCCTGGTACCCCGCCTTATCTCCTCATGCACAAGATCCGACCAAAGTCGCTCCCATCCTGGCAGTTTCTCCCGTCCATGAACAGAGTCTTCGTAGCTATGACAACTCTTCGGAAGCCCAAGGAGAGCCAAGATCACCAAGTCTTCTTCATCAACAGTAACCCCCACACTTCCCAGCTCATCCTTGCAGTGGACAAACTTCGTGAGGTATGTTGGAATACTGTCGCCTTTCTCCATTTTTATTTTTCTGAGCTTGTCTTTAAGCGCCAACTTCCTCTGGTCACTTCTGCTATGGAACAAGTTTGTCAAATCCTTCCACATTAAAAATGGAGTGGATTTCCCGTGAAGGCTAGACACAATGTGGTCCTTCACACCTTCCAACATAATCCTCCTCGTCTTTGCAGTCTTCTTTTTCCATGCATCAAGTAATGCAGCATCGCTAGATCCCGACTTAGGAACATCGTTATCGATGAACTCCTTCAGCCCATTATCCTCCACCACCACCTCCATCCTGTCCTTACAGGCTATGTAATTCAAGCTCCCATCAAGGGCATACTCCAATCTCAACCCGTTGAAATACATTTCAATGTATACTCGATTTCTGCACCAAGAATCTTCTGTAGCAAATTCGAATTGTCCACCAGCACAAACTCACTTCAAAATTGCAATCTTCAATCAACAATGCTTTGATACCATGTAGAAATCATATGCGCTAAGCATGCATATGTCCAAGATCCACCTGACCTCACAATATTTAACTTTATGCAAGATACTAAATCTATTCCACTTGTTAATCTTTTGCGGAAAAATTAATTGCACACACATGTGAAGTATAAACAAAAATATTCAATCGCACATAACACAGTTTTTAACCGGGAAAGATTGAAGCTGAAAACCCCAACTATATATTATGTAACATGGAGATCATATGACAATCTCATACAAACATACAAAGCTTATCACAAGCTCTCAGTACAGTACAATCGTCATACACTAATCAGGCCTAATCTTGCAAATCCATGCACCAATCTCTGCCACCTGCTAGCCTACCTCCATTGCGCAATATCTGCTGAAGAATAGCTCTGAATGAATTCGAATTACTCCATCCTTGGTTGTGCAATCCTCATTGGCATCTCCACTGAGTGTTGGATGCAATCAATGCATCACTATAGTCACAACAGATAGTCAATCTTGCCCTTTCACCTATCTCTCCACTGGTCTCCACTGAAACTGCCATGCACTGTAGTTAACTGATGTATTCTTCAGTTGATTAATGAGTTATTATTTGTGAATTAATTAACTAATTAATTCACTCCACTCTCACTAGTGTATCAATCAGTTAGACTAGATACAACTAGCTCAACTGAGTCTAACCGAGTTAAACTAAATACAACTCCATAACTACTTCTTCCAACTGTGTCATAACTTTTCCACTTGAGTTCTAACTGAGTCCTTCATGCATTAGCTCCAGTAAACCCTTAGGAATAACGTAATTTCTTCTGTCAGCTGATGTGCCACATCTGTGCACTGAAATGAAGTGCTCCAAGAGAATAAGTTACTGTTTAGAGTCCGATTATTACTAAGAGCTAATAATAATTGACATGCATCTATTTTTAGATTGACGATCTATAAATAAACTTCACCCAATATTCTAAAAGTAGAATTTCATCTATTTTTCCAACTTGATCAACCATCGACGAATAGCATCCTGCAATTTCTGAAATATGATCGACAGGTCTAAAAATAGACTTGCGCCAAAAATAGCCTGCGGGCCCACTTAGTGAAGGCGACTCTTTTCACTAAGCTCATCATCTTGTTGAATCTCAACACTCCCTCTAACCAAGATAGGGATTATCCTTCACCCCGATCCTGCCTCTATGGTATTCGAATTTTCTCCTGGTGAGCGCCTTCATTAGAATATCTGCATCCTGATCCTCTGTAGGAATGTACTGAAGAAACATGATCTTTCGTTGCACACAATCTTTAATATGATGATACCAGATATCAATATGTTTAGATCTATCATGAAACACAGGATTAACCAAGAGTTTAATGCAACTCTGATTATCACAATGAATCACCGTGGGATCTAAATGTGAACCTTACAAACCAACCAGAATCTTCCTCATCCACATAGCCTCACATGCAGCTAAACTTGTTGCCATGTATTCCGCTTCCACTGAACTGAGTGCCACAAATCTTTGTTTCCTGCTGTACCAAGAAACTGCCATAGATCCGATACTGAAAATCCCTCTTGATGTGCTCTTTCTGTCTGTTGGTCTTCCTGCCCAATCTACATCCGTGAAGCCATGCAACTTCACCTCATCCGTCTGTCTGTATCATAAACCATACTCAGATGTGCCCCTGAGATATCTTAGGACATGTTTGCCTGCCCTCAAAAAGAGCTTGGTAATCTTAACCATCGCTTGTGAAAGTTGGTTCACCGCATAGCATATGTCCGGTCTTATATTGACTAAATACATGAGCGAACCCACCAAATATCGATAAACAGTGGCATCCACTACCTCTACCGATGTAGCGTCCCCTTTCTTCTAATTTCCTGGAAGAGGAGTGTCGATAGGCTTGCAGCCTTGCATGTGAAACTTCTCCAGCATCTCCTAGGCATACTTGCCTTGAGACACAAACAGTTCACCTTCTCGCTGCCATATTTCCAATCCAAGGAAATAATGAAGGAGGCCTAAATCCTTCATCTCAAACTCCTTTGCAAGATCTTCCTTGCATGAGTGTATCAACTGCTCATCACCTGTTAGTATTAAATCATCAACATAAATTACAATGATCAAAAGCTTACCCTCAACCACAATCTGGTACAGGTTTGCATCTGCCTCACTCTTGGTGAAGCTAAGTCCAATGAAATAGTTGTCGATCCGAGTGTACCAAGCACGGGGTGCTTGTTTCAGCCCATACAGCGCTCTTTTGAGCCTGCACACATGCGACTTGCTACTGAAGATCTCAAATCCTTCAGGCTGCTCAATGTACACCTCTTCCTCAATGATCCCATTAAGGAACGCACTCTTCACATCCATCTGATGAATGTGCGAACCCATCTGCGCTGAGAGAGCAAGGATGGTCCGTATGGAAGAATACCGTGCGACAGGTGCAAAGGTTTCTTCATAGTCAATCCCCTCAATCTGTGAGAAGCCCCGGGAAACAAATCTTGCCTTATACTTCTCGACACTCCCATCAACAGCTTGCTTTACCTTGTAGATCCATCTTGATCCTACAACTGATTTTCCCACCGGCCTTGGAACAATTTTCCAAGCACTGAATCTGACAATGGAGTCATACTCCTCGACCATGGCATCTACCCATGTGGGCTCCTGCGCTTCTTCTTCAAAAGAAGATGACTCTGTCACAATACACTTTCTCATAAGAGCCATGTATCCAGTATATCAGTCAGGTGATTGTCTCTATCTGCGTTGTGATGTAGGAACTCCTACATTTTGTGCCGCATCCACCTTCAGTCTCTCAGCTTCTGTGGTACGCTTCCTACCTTGTCTGATGTTTGGTTCTGCATGAGTGGACTCCTCCACTCCATGAATCTCCTCATGTGGCTGATCCACATCCATAGGCTCATCTTTGGGAACAAGAAGTTCCTCCTCCGCATGCAAGTCTATCTCCCTCTAAGGCGACAACTTCATGGCTTTCACCTCATTGAATTTTATATCCCGTCGCATAACAGTCATTCTACTGTTTGGAAAATACACATGATAGTTATGGGGTGTTCCAGGATCATCGAAGCATGGTTCTCCTTCTCATGAAAAGTGGTCTTCACAAACTTACCCATTGTACATCCTTTGCACTAATCTGACTGCGCAAGAGTACCCTTGGGAAGTCCAGTAGAAATTTGCTGCAAAATTTTCAAAGCACCATGGTGAAGATGGCCCAATCTCCTGTGCCATAATTCGCCCTCATCCCAGCTCACCACTTCTTCTACTTTGCCCACTATTGCAGCGCAGCCATCTACCTCTAGCTTGTAGAGATTCTTAATTTGAACCCCTATCTTCTTGGTTTGACCCGTTGTTTTATGTCGAAGGAAAGATTTTCCCTCACTGAAAACAGCATCATAACCTCTGTCTTCCAACATTGCGACTGAGACCAAGTTCTTCTTCAGACCTGGAACATGCATGACATTCTTCAATAAGAATGGATTATCGGACTCCCTCTCAAAGGTAATGGTCCCAATGCCTGTCGCACTGTACCAACAATTGTCGCCCATCTCTAAATGCATCTGGAGGTCCTTCTCCTCCAAGTCACTGAACAACTTTTTGTCTCCCGTCATATGGAATGACGCACCACTGTCAAGATACCACACCGATCCCATGCAGCTTGAAACCAAGCATGTGATCAAGGAAAAATCCATCTCAAATTGTGAGGCTAAGGCCTCTCCAACTGCAGATCCAGCAGCCTGCTTATTCTTCTTCTTCTGTGGACAGTTACTGGAAAAATGTCCATGCTCGTGACAGTGAAAACACTTCACTTTGGACATGTCCTGCTTCTTGCCTTTTGCACCAGATTTAGAAGGATTTTTCTTCCCCTTCCTTTCTTTTTCAACCAAAGCGCAATTCTCTTCGTCTTCATTCTTCGATGAAGATCCATCCTTGGTACCCCGCCTTATCTCTTCCTACACAAGATCTGACCAAAGTCGCTCCCATCCTTGCAATTTCTCCTGTCCATTGACAGAGTCTTAATAGCTATGCCAACTCTTCGGAAGCCCAAGGAGATCCAAGCTCACCAAGTCTTCTTCATCAACAGTAACCCGAACACTTCCCAGCTCATCCTTGCAGTGGACAAACTTCGTGAGGTATTTTGGAATACTGTCGCCTTTCTCCATTTTTATTTTTCTGAGCTTGTCTTTAAGCGCCAACTTCCTCTGGTCACTTCTGCTTTGGAACAAGTCTATCAAATCCTTCCACATTAAGAATGGAGTGGCTTTCCTATGAAGGCTGGACACAATGTGGTCCTTCACACCTTCCAACAAAATCCTCCTCGTCTTTGCAGTCTTCTTTTTCCATGCATCAAGTAATGCAGCATCGCTAGATCCTAGCTTAGGAACATCGCTATCGATGAACTCCTTCAGCCCATTATCCTCCAGCACCGTTTCCATCCTGTCCTTCCAGGCTATGTAATTCGAGCTCCCATCAAGGGCATACTCCAATCTCAACCCGTTGAAAGACATTTCAATGTATACTCGATTTTTGCACCAAGAATCTTCTGTAGCAAATTCGAATTGTCCACCAGCACAAACTCACTTCACAATTGCAATCTTCAATCAAAAATGCTCTGATACCATGTAGAAATTATATGCACTAAGAATGCATATGTCCAAGATTCACCTGATCTCACACTATTTAACTTTATGCAAGATACTGAATCTATTCCACTTGTTAATCTTTTGCGGAAAAATTAATTGCACACACATGTGAAGTATAAACAAAAACATTCAATCGCACATAACACAGTTTTTAACCGGGAAAGCCTGAACCTGAAAACCCCAACTATATATTATTTAACATGGAGATCATATGAAAATCTCATACAAACATACAAATCTTATCACAAGCTCTCAGTATAGTACAATCGTCACACACTAATCAGGCCTAATCTTGCAAATCTATGCACCGATCTTTGCCACCTGTTAGCCTGCCTCCACTGCGCAATCTCTGCTGAAGAATAGCTCTGAATGAATTTGAATTACTCCATCCTTGACTGTGCAATCCTCATTGGCATCTCCATTGAGTTTTGGATGCAATCAATGCATCACTATAGTCACAACATATAGTCTATCTTGCCCTTTCACCTATCTCTCCACTGGTCTCCACTGAAACTTCCATGCACTGTAGTTAACTGATGTATTCTTCAGTTGATTAATGAGTTATTATTTATGAATTAATTAACTAATTAATTCACTCCACTCTCACTAGTGTATCAATCAGCTAGACTAGATACAACTAGATCAACTGAGTCTAACTGAGTTAAACTAAATACAACTCCATAACTACTTCTTCCAACTGTGTCATAACTCTGCCACTTGAGTTCTAACTGAGTCCTCCATGCATTAGCTCCAGTAAACCCTTATGAATAGCGTAATTCATTCTGTTAGCTGTTGTGCCACATCTGTGCACTGAACTGAAGTGCTCCAAGAGAATAAGTTGTTGTTTAGAGTCTGATTATTATTAAGAGCTAATAATAATCGACATGCATCTATTTTTATATTAACAATATATAAATAGACTTCGCCCAATATTCTAAAAGTAGAATTTCATATATTTTTCCAACTTGATCAACCATCCACAAATAGCATCCTGCAATTTCTGAAATATGATCGACATGTCTAAAAATAGACTTGCGCCAAAAATAGCTTGCGGGCCCACTTAGTGAAGGCGACTCTTTTCACTAAGCTCATCATCTTGTTGAATCTCAACAATTATTTCATATGCAATTACCTTACTTCTTCTCCCTTTTTACTTAGTCATTTCCTAGGTTGTGTGGAAGTATTCCCACGCTTCATGTTCCTTCGCACACTCCTTTCTCCACACATAACTGTTTCAAGAGTAAAATTCCTCCTCAAGGGAATCAACAAAAGCTTCCCAAGTAGATTCTTCCTTGAATATCATATTCTAATCTTTGTTGTGTTTCTCTCAGTAACCTTCCCACCAATATTTACCATGGGGAATGGCTTTTAGGAGTGCATAGGTGATCTTTCCAATGTTATTTTTTTTGTGGACAGAGTAACAACCCTCTAACAGATTTAACCATTTCTCCAGAGAATTTGCATATTTTTGGCCTTCAAATAAGGGGATATCAAATTTTACTCATACCTTAAAGGGTGTTGCACCTCCAAAAAATTTGTTGTTTTAAGGTTCCTAAATCGTTTTTGGAAGTCGTCAAATGATTTAGGCAAAATTGTCCATCATCTCATTCCTATATTGTACGAGTGCGTACTTGAGAAAAAAATTGATAGGATCTCTTTATCCATCATCTCTCTTTTCTTCCGCCATGGGAGGTCACTTAGTTTTTCAAGTGAAATTGTTCCTAAGTGAAACTAACTTGAGATCAAACTCTCTATACACTAACCTCATATGGGACATGTATCGAGAAACAATAAGGAGCAGGTTGCTTTGATACCACTATCTAGGTTGTGTAAGGAACTAAATGAAAGGAAAGAAAGGAAATGAAACACAAATAGAGAAATGTAGCATTCAACATAGTAATATAGTCAAAAAACAAATTCTATTAATAAATAATATAACACAATATTGTAAAACAAAAATTGGCTAGAATGGTGGTAGCTATCTCTGAAGAGAGAGGGATGGAAGGTACATGCATTCATGAAAGTTGTTAATAGAGGCCAAAAGAATGACCTTTTAACATAAATAACCCTAGAGGTCCAAAACCCTAACCCTAGAATATGAAGCACCAAAAGCTTTACATGTGCCAAGGTGGTAAGTTGGTACATCAGCTTCCCAGGGATGCAAATTTTACAATCTTTATTTGGAACACACTATATCTTGTTGGAAATAAATATCCAAGGACTGCTACGTTTGAGTAGGGCCAAGGAATGACGAATTGCCAAAAAAAATCCCTTGGGGCCTCAAAATTGCCATAGAATTTTGGGACCCAAAAAACATGGAAAAACTATCCAGCAAATAAATAATTATTGAGTCAGTGGTAGAGGTGGGTGTCCATCAATATCCACGTATATCAGAATAAAATAGGTTCATCATTAACATGCACAAAGACAAGTCAAATATTAACTCATAAGTGGAAATAAAAATAATAAATTCATCAATTCTTTCACGAAGTATGTTTTATTATTCTTGAGATAAAATCCATTAGTAGAAGAGTCAATGAGAACAAAGGCATTCCTGGAGGGGTGCACTAAGGAACATAGATAAAAACTAGAAGTGTTGCTACAGGCATACATGGGATTATTATGGGATCCTAAAGGGCTACCACCCAAGAGGGAAGTGGAGCATGAGATATAATTATTTTCGAACTATCCATTGCGAAACATTGGGCCGTATAGGTAGTTCATTCTATTAGAAAACGAGGAGAAGAATCAATTGCAACAATTGCTAGAGTATGGTGTTATTTGACCAAGTACCTCACCATGTGGGTCACCCATCATAATTGTGCTATTGAAGGATGTTACTTGGAAAATATTCATTGATTAAAGAGAATTAAACAAGATTACGGTCAAGAACAGGTACCCCCTTCCCAAGACTGATGACTTGTTGGATCAACAAACCTCACTTTTTTGGTTTTTTTGGTTCTCATGTGAATGTGTATTACAATGAACACTGGAACTATTACTTTCAATTCCTTTCAAAAAAAAAATTCGATGCTCATGAAAAAATATTTTCATTATGGATTTTTTTAGATTTATTAGACTTGTGAGTTTTTTAGGATTTTACTAAAATTGAAAATACTTGCAAAGCTATCTCAAATGTATATATATAACTATATACACATGCAAAAAAATGCTTAGGAAATAAAATTAAAAAATTGGTCATTTTTATTTTATTTTATAGTATGTTATGTACTCAACACAATGGCCCCCCTTTAAAGAAATGATATTTCTACCACCTTCAATCGGTGATCATAATCACAATAGCGACATCCTATTTTGCAACGATGTTGTAGAAATATGTTACTATTGATGAAATCGAGATGGAATCAAGAGATTACAAATTTCCTCTACTATTATGCGGAAAGGAAATCAAAATTTAGAAACACATGCAGTGACATGAAACCATAAAAACCACAAGAACATAATGATTTTATAGGGGAACCTAACTAGGAAAAACCTCCCCACTGCTTTCCATTATTTCAGATGAGAAAGAGAAACAATTACAATGTCTTGCTTCAACTCTGAAGCACATCCTTCACTATAAAATTGTTCTCCTCCTTCCTGAATTTCTCTGGCCAACAGTGCCAATTAAAGCCTTGGCCAACTTCCTAATTCCTTGCGCAATCCTAGAGGAATTAAGCTCCTAAAAAATATGGAAATTCTCTATTTCCTTGCACAAATCTAAGGGGAATTGTCACCTACTCAATGCAAAAAACATTGTATACTCAAAAATATACAATTATATATACAAATGTGCCTTTTCCATCCACTGATCCAAATTTTATGCGAGAACGCAACAGAATACACATATAGCCATAGATATAGAGATGCATTGAAAATAATTCTTCATTTTATTAATAAAACAAATGACCGAAATAAACAACTAGGGCGCTGGTAGGTGTATCTCTGAGAAGAGATGTGGCGGCTACAAGCCTCTGAACTGTGTTACAATGATACATAATGGAAATTAGCGAGTGAGGGCACTGGTATCATATCTCTGAGAAGAGATGTGACGGCTATAGGCCTCCCCACTGTGTTACAGAACTGAAATGATGGGAACAAGCGAGCTAGGGCACTGGTAGCGCTTATCTCTGAGAAGAGACGTGTCAGCTACCAGCCCTTGAACTATGTTACAATGAGGCTCGAAGGCCTATTTATTGTTGAGTAACAATGTAAAACCCGAAACGTCC
This sequence comes from Pinus albicaulis, assembly GCA_034641835.2. Taxonomy (NCBI): domain Eukaryota; kingdom Viridiplantae; phylum Streptophyta; class Pinopsida; order Pinales; family Pinaceae; genus Pinus; species Pinus albicaulis. The sequence goes on along the minus strand of CM076577.1, from coordinate 1,301,700,248 downwards.
AAAAACCTAACCCTAGGAAATGAAGCGCCAAAACTATGGACCCTGTTTGGGTAAGTTGGTGTTTCAACTTCCCTGGGACGTAAATTTGGCATCCGATCTCCGTTTGACGCGCTCAATAGCTCGTTAGAAAGATATGTTCGAGGACTACAACTTTTGAGTGAGCAACATTGGTCTATCACCCATGTTTCTCCCAGTTTCCCCAAAAAACGTAGTTTAGGGCCTCAAAACGACTCCAGAAGTTCAAGACCCGAAAAACTGCTACAAATAGTAAGTTGTGCTGAAACTTAAAAATAGAAAGAACTTATGGTGAGTGTTAAATGGAATAGGTGGGTGGCCACCAATATCCACCTTTATCATTAATGCCCCAAAATGGTTCCGAGCGTGCAGGACCCGAAAACCTGCTAAAAATAGTAAGCTACTATAAGTGAAAAGCTGTAAGAATTGATTTTGTGGGTCCAAATGGAATAGGTGGGTGGCCATCGATATCCACCTGGGTCATTCCTCCCTCCTTAGTAAGAAATGGTCTCCATTTCATTAAGTTCCTCCCTTGGCGGGGGGGGGGGGAATTCTGGTGAACTTGGTATTGGATTTGTCCAGGATGTCACAGACCTGTTGGCAGACGTGCTAGATGTAGAAGTGCCGCCGATGGGCAGTCGTTGAAGGATCTGTGTAAAGCTATCCATCATCGAGTTCCTTTGTTTCTCAAGGGCTTCCTCGAGTAAGATTTTGGTAGGATTTCCTGCTCCCTCGCCTTTCTTTCCTTCCGCCATGGGGAGGTAGTCGGGGTTTACGAGGTTGAACTCCTTATACCCTGGCCGTGTTGGGGACATGAAAAGAAAAAAAGAGAAAGAACAGACCGCTATGATACCACTGATCCAGATTTTATGCAGGAATGCAATAGAATACACATATAGCCATAGATACAGAGATGCGTTGGAAATAATGCTTCATTTTATTAATAAAACAAATGACTGAAATAAATAGCTAGGGCGCTGGAAGGCATATCTTTGAGAAGAGATGTGGCGGCTACTGTTGGAAATACTGAGAGGGGGGGTGAATCAGTATTTATTTCAATTAGAGAATTAGTTAATATTCAATTATTATCAGTGTTTGTACAATGATAGCAGCAAACAAGAGGAACACAAATGCACACAGTTTTTTTAAAGTGGAAACCCACTCCGGGACAAAAACCACCTATTGCTTTTCTAATAATTCTTTTCAACTCCAATTGAAAATAAAGCTCCAACTTCCTAGAATCTAGAAAAGCATTCTTCTCCATCTCCCACTGGATTGATGCTCCAATGCCCAAGATTCTTCAGTAGTCAACTGAACGGATGCCCCAACACCCAATGAGCTACAACTCACCCTAGCACCACCCTACCACCATATAGAAGAATAAAAAAAGAATGGACTCCCGTACCAGGGAAAATGGTCCACTTTACAATGATATAGAATGATGTAGAAGAAGAATATATACTAGACCATAACCAAAACTTTGATACAACCACCTAATGATGATCCTAGACCTCCCAACATTGCCTCTTCAACCCTTGGCAGATAGACACTAGTGCAATTTGTACAATAATGTATTTACAATGACTAAGTACAATGATACCTTTACAATGATTGATGCAGTGCTGCCCACTTGAAGACTTCATATGATGAACTTCTTGCTGCTATTATGCACCTTTGTTGTTGCTCTTGTCATGCTACCATCTACTGCACCTTGCTTTGATTTTCTACCGTAGAAAGTCTGGTCCTTTGCAACCCTTGACAACACATGATCTAGCTTTTTTTTTGCCTTCTAGGAGCTCGATATTGAATCTGGTGTATCTCTGTTATTTCAGATCTTCAATATCTGATTTTTGGTCCTGTATTATTCCTATGAGTCTTCTTTCCAATGCCACATGTCTGACCCAATTTGGATTCTTCAAGAGAGAGCTATACCCAATTTCTCACACTGCCCTAATTATGGATTGTTTCAGAAGAGCGCGCTTGTATGACATGCCACGTGTCACTATTTCTTAATTTGCCTCTAAAATTGATAGAGAACAAACTACATACTGTGCACTATCTACCACTTTTTATGGAATTCCAATCCAATACTCAGAGAAAGAGTTATGATGATTTTACCAAGGTCACTTCTTTGAGATGAATTTCAGGAGCCTGCAAAAACCCTTACTTCCACAGATCATATCTCCAAAAATATTGCGCAAATTGATCTGAAATTTTTACTGCAGATTCCTCAAGATTTATGCTTGGCCTCATAAAAATTTCAGCTTCTGAGCCTTCATAGAAAAAAATTTAGAGCGAAAATTCCACGATGACGTGTTTCAGATGGCCGAATCCCTTGCATAAGGAGGAAATGAAGATCACAATTTATATGAATGCTTAAGTTGAGAGGGGCTTCAAAAAGTGAACGTGGGAGGGATTTTAGGAGCATAATAAATATTAATTATGACTTTTCAATGACCCATGTCCCAACCCCATGGGGTTTTAGCCCACTAACTGGGGGTACAAACTTAAAACATGAATATCTCTCAAACCGTGAAGGATTACATGGCGTGCCATATATCAACGGAAACATCTCGACAAGTAGAAACCATAAAAAGAATTATTGACCTAAAATATATTAATTTGGTAGGTCAAAATTCGCATGCAATATTGGGTTAGCCCCTGGTGTTGCTTGGGTTGACATCAATGACAACCGTTGATCAACAGCTACAAGCCTGTGAACTATGTTACAATGATACATCATGGAAATTAGTGAGCGAGGGCACTGGTAGCGTATCTATGAGAAGAGATGTGATGGCTACAGGCCTCCCCACTATGTTACAGAACTGAAATGATGGGAACAAGCGAACTAGGGCACTGGTAGCGCTTATCTCTAAGAAGAGATGTGTCAGCTACCAGCCCTGAACTATGTTACAATGAGGCTCGAAGGCCTTTTTATTGTTGAGAAACAATCTAAACCCGAAATGTCCAAAAACCTAACCCTAGGAAATGAAACGCCAAATCTATGGGCCTCATTTTGGTAAGTTGGTGTTTCAACTTCTCGGGGACGTAACTTTGGCATCTGATCTTCGTCTGATGCGCTCAATAGCTCGTTAGAAAGCTTTATTCAAGGACTGCAACTTTTAGGTGAGTGGAATTGGCCTATGACCCATGTTCCTCTCGGTTTCCCCAAAAAATGTCGTTTAGGGCCTCAAAACAACTCCGGAAGTTCAGGACCCGAAAAACTGCTAAAAATAGTAAGTTATGATGAAACTTAAAAACGGAAAGAACTGATGGTGGGGGTTCAAATGAAATAGGTGGGTGGCCACCAATATCCACCTGGATCATTAATGCCCCAAAATGGCTCTGGGCGTGCAGGACCCGAAAACCTGCTAAATATAGTAAGCTACTGGAAGTGAAAAGTTGCAAGAATTGATGTTGTGGGTCCAAATGGAATAGGTGGGTGGCCACCAATATCCACCTGGATCATTCCTCCCTTCTTAGGAAGCAATGGTCTCCATTGCATTAAGTTCCTCCCTTGGGGGGGGGGGATTCTGCTGAACTTGGTATTGGATTTGTCTAGGATGTCGCGAACCTGTTGGCAGATGTGCAGTCAATGGGTAGTCGTTGAAGGATCTGGGCAAAGTTATCCATCATCGCATTCCTTTGTTTCTCAAGGGCTTCCTTGAGAAATATTTTGATAGGATCTCCTTCTCCCTCATCTTTCTTTCCTTCTGCCATGGGGGGGTCGTTGGGGTTTATGAGGTTGAACTCCTTATACCCTAGCCGCGTTGGGGACATGAAAAGAAAAATAGAGAAAGAGCAGACCGCTCTGATACCACTGATCCAGATTTTATGCAAGAATGCAACATAATACACATATAGCCATAGATACAGAGATGCATCAGAAATAATGCTTCATTTTATTAATAAAACAAATGACTGAAATAAACAGATAGGGTGCTGGTAGGCGTATCTCTAAGAAGAGATGTGGTGGCTACAAGCCTCTGAACTGTGTTACAATGATACATAATGGAAATTAGCGAGCGAGCGCACTGGTAGTGTATCTCTGAGAAGAGATGTGATGGCTACAGGCCTCCCCTCTATGTTACAGAACTGAAATGATGGGAACAAGCGAGCTAGGGCACTGGTAGCGCTTATCTCTAAGACGAGATGTGTCAGCTACCAGCCCCTAAACTGTGTTACAATGAGGCCCAAAGGCCTATTTATTGTTGAGAAACAATGTAAAACCTGAAACGTCCAAAAACCTAACCCTAGGAAATGAAGCGCCAAAACTATGGGCCCCGTTTTGGTAAGTTGGTGTTTCAACTTCTCAGGGACGTAAATTTGGAATTCGATCTCCGTTTGACTCTCTTAATAGCTCGTTAGAAAGATCTGTTTGAGGACTACAACTTTTGAGTGAGTGACATTGGTCTATCACCCATGTTGCTCCCGGTTTCCCCAAAAAACGTCGTTTAGGGCCTCAAAACAACTCCGGAAGTTCAAGACCCGAAAAACTGCTAAAAATAGTAAGTTGTTATGAAACTTAAAAATGGAAAGAAATGATGGCGGGGGTTCAAATGGAATAGGTGGGTGGCCACCAATATCCACCTGGATCATTAATGCCCAAAATGGCTCCGGGCGTGCAGGACCCGAAAACCTGCTAAAAATAGTAAGCTACTGGAAGTCAAAAGCTACAAGAATTGATGTTACAGGTCCAAATGGAATAGGTGGGTGCCCACCGATATCCACCTGGATCATCCACACAACTCAAAAATTCAAATTCCATGCATGATTGGGTCTATTTTTAGTTGATTGACTAGTTAAATGAGAGATCAATGAGTTAACACCAGTCATAACTAGTCAACTGAACTTCAACTAACTCAACAAGTGACTAGAGCTAAGTTAACTAAGTTCAACTAATAATAACTCAACTAGATTGCTAAATTTTAGCAATCAACCCAGGCACAACTCTACTTATATCATATAACTTAAATTTACTGACTTAACTAATAGACAAGGCCATGTCACTTTAGCTGACTGTAATCCAAGTCATCCTACAGATGTGGAAAATTGAATTTTCTCCATTTGAATAAGGAACTAGTCAAGTGAATAATTTTCTTGCTATAATTTCAACACTCCATCTTAGTGAGAAAAGGGTTATCCACAACCCCAATCCTGCTCTAGTGGAATGTACCATAGCACAAATAACACTACCTCTCACTGTTGTTGTTGCTACTACAACAACTACAATTGAGAAGCATCCAAAATATTGAATCAATTATGTCTCTGAGCTGCAAGTCTCTCCTAAACATATGAATACAACTAGTCTCTGCACTATCTACTAGGAATTTTGCACTGGTGTTGACTCTATTGCTGAGCCTCCTACTCTATTGTCAACACTTCTCTATGTGCCTTAGTATCTGACTACTTAAACTAACATTGATCCTCCTACTATTGAATATTGTGGCCCTTTGTAGCAAGGGTAATGATCCATGGGAAGAGTATATTTCAATTGCTACTCCTCTCCTATAGACCCTTCCCAAATCTTTGCAACTCTGCGACTAAGGCTCTACATAGCCCCACCTCACTCTTGGAGGTATAGTTGCATGCATGGTGAAATATACCTATAGCTTGTAGATGTTTTTCACTCTACCATCCAATTTGTTTCACTTGTCTAGTAGCAACATCCTTCAGAAAATATTTTCCCTTACTGAACACAACATCATAACCTTTGTCGGACATTCACCAAGAGAATCTACAAAGGGCACGAACGATGGCACGCGCAACTGTTAGGGTTTTCTGTCACGAGTCCCTTTGCGACGCTGGGTCAGCCGCCCCCTTGCGCGTTGCATAATGGAGGCTACTCACAGTCGACAACTCGCTGCGCATCTGCAGAGCCAGATTTCGAGAGCTTCTTGCAGACTCAAGCTCATCTCCAGCCTCCTCCTGCTTGGGGTTTCGATTGGCTTTTGCAACCCAAGATTTCTGCACAGCTTTCCGCGCTAAAGAGGTTAACCCCTCTTATTCAGATCTGCTTGCTATCCCTCGTGCGTTCCTGATTCTGGTTGCAAATAGATCTCTGAAGGGCTGCAGAATCTGGCATTTGCTTCTCCTTGGCACAGTGGTGGATGTTGTCGGCACAAGCCCATTTCTGGCAATCACCTTTGGTGGCTCTACAATGGATGCCCTCGCATTATGGAGAAGGTTTTCAGCTGGAGCCCAGTATTGGGGCTTTTTTCCTACTCTTTGGGCCTTCGCTAACTTTGTTGAAAGCAAGGAAACAGAGGTTTTCGCTAATGTTTCAGCTGCATTAGAGCTTGCCCGAACTAATGCATACCTCCAAGGAAAAACGGTGGCTAGATGCTGGTCAGAGGATGCTTCAGAGCATGCGATCCAAGCAGGTGAGTCATCAGACTCCATCTCCACAGCTTGCCGAAAGCTGATTTCTTTCATGAACCAACCAGATCTGCCAGAAAAAGCACCTGCATTTCAGATCCAAATCACACTCCTTTCTGGCAAGACGATGATGCAATGGGTACATGCAACAGATCTTGTGCAGGATCTTCTGCAAAAACTCGAACTCCAGCTGGGGATCCCCTCCTCTTACCAGAGATTGCTATATAAAGGTAAACAGCTAATGGACCCCCTTCCCCTCTCCTTTTACAGTATTCAAAGGGATGCTTCCATTGTGGTTACCTTTCGTTTAAGAGGTGGTTCCTTTGGGCAGACCTCCTCTGCTCCTTCTTTCTCTTATAAAGATGTTGTCCACAAAGACGCTGCCCACCCTCAGTCCTCTTCGAAAGCAGCTCAACCAACTATGGCCTCCAAGCCATTTTTGGTGGATAAATCAGAGGCAATTCCTTCTATCGAATTCTCTCATCTTGCGATTGACGATCGCTACTAGATATTTGCAGAATCCGCAATCATATGCAGATTTAATGGGCTATGGCCTCGCACAACAGATTTATACCAATGGATCCATACCAACTGGACTAAAAGAAGCAAGATCTACTTATGCTCAAAAGGATTCTTCATTGTGGCTTTTGACTTAAATGAAGACTACCAGAAAGCCTTAACGGGAGCCCCTTGGTTCTGGGGTACGGCTGGGATTTTCCTCACCCCTTGGTTTCCAGACTTCGACCCTTCTACAGCTGTCATCACCAAACTTCCCATTTGGGTCAGGCTCCTGAATCTTCCGGCATATCTATGGCATGTCTCTGTCTTCTTAGCCATTGGAGAAACCTTAGGACGTTATCTCGCTACAGATTCCTCAAGAAAGGAGAATGGAATCTACACCTATGGCAGAATATGTGCGGAAATAGATATCAACAAAGGACTGTCGGATCAGATCAACCTCAAGATTTGAGATTTCCATTGGACACAAACCTTGGATTATGAAAATACAGCCTTCTGTTGCCGCCATTGTCATCAAACGGGGCACCTCCAGAATGCATGTTCTCAGTTCCCCGACAAAAAGAAGAATCTGAATCGCAAACCCAAATCCAAGAGCTGGAATCCCTGTGTTCCTCCCCCCCCTATGGATGATATAGACTTCTCCAGCTCGGATGAGGAGTAAATTGAAGCATATGGGCAGAATGATGAAATTCCGTTGGAAGCTCCCTCAGCCGGTCCGGCAGTCCCCTCTGCCCCGCCGATCTCTCAGAAACGTTCTCATGTTTCTTCGTCCTCTGAATCTGATAAGGATATTTCTCCCCCAAAGCATAATAGTCTACAACTTTTTTCAGCTCATCCAAAATCCACTGGTTGGGTCAAAGTAAGCAAGAAAAAAGGGAAAAAATGTCGTTTGGCAGTGTCTGCCCACACTGGGTAGATACCTCAGTTCATATCTAGTTTCTCTGCAATCCTATGTTCTCTTTTTGCTCATTCCTTGATTGTCTTCCAGGAGCGAGGTTGATAGCCTATCACCTACGGCTCCCATGCTTTTCAGCTTCGCTTGCATGCAAGCCTGATTGTACTATATGTTTCTTATTTTAATAGAATTAGTCTTATTTAGAAAAAAAAAAACATCATAACCTTTGTCCTCCAATAAAGCTACAGAAATCAAATTTTTCTTCAACCAAGGCACATACATTACATTTTTAAGGTGAAGATGGGAGCCTGACTCCCTCTTAAAGGTGACAGTACCAATTCCTTTGGTACTAGACCTCTCATCATCTCCAAATTCTATTAGCAAATTGAAATCCTTCTCCTCTACGATACTTAAGAATTCCTTGTTTCCTTTCATATCATATGAGGCACCGAAATCTAGGTACCACTCACTCCCTCTTACTATGATTTCCATGCAAGAAAAGAAGGCGAAATCTAACACGAATTGTGATGCAAGAGCATCTCCTCGTGCTGCTACTGCATGATCCATAGTGGATTTTCTGTATAGACACTTGGTTGCATAGTTTCCATATTCATGGTTGTGAAAACATTTTATTTTAATGAGGTCTTTTTTCTTTCCATTGTTCTGGTTGGATTTTTCCTTGCCTTGGGCCTTCATGCCTTTGCCCTTATTTCATTTTCCAACTAGAGCATAATATTCCTCCTCATCTACAATGGATGTGAAACCATCTCTAGTTTTTCTTTTGATCTCCTCCTGCACCAAATCAGACCAAAGTCTCTCCCAATCTGGTAACTTGTCTCTTCCATTAACTGAATCTTGATAGTTGTGCAGGGATTTTGGAATGCCAAGGAATGCTAAGATCACAAGTTCAGATGATGGCACATGTTATCTCAGTTTTCCTTCAGAGTTTTAAAATCAGGATTGTAATTTTCTATTATTCGGAAATTTTAGCGTGTTGACAGTTGGGTTCGAAGCGCCAATTGTAAAATATTGAATAAAGGCTCTAACAGATGGATTATCAGTGCTAGTTTTTAAATTTGTTGAATAAAAAGCACTGACAACTAGAGTATCAGTGCCAGTTGTAAAATTTAAAAATTTTATGTCAAAATTAAAGCGTTGAAAGATTCCACGTCAGCAAATGAGCGACCACTTTATCAAGAGAGCGCTGACAATTAATATGTCAGTGACAAAACTCTGTTTTAATCTGTTTTTTCCCTTAAAACATAGTAACTTTAGGTGCAGATTTCGAACAACTGGAAATGAAATTTTAAAAACAAAAAGAGGTTTTTTTTGGTAACGGGTTAATTTTAAAAAACCTCTTTCAATTTTTACATGGGTGTAATAGTTTGAGATATTTGAAGGAATATTTGAGGCCTATTTTTCCAGATTTTGCAATTCGGTTTTTTTCTAGTTTCCAACAATATTTTAAAAATTAGTTTCTAGACAACTGGGGAGGGATTTTTGAAAACACAAAGAAGTTTTTGTAGGTAATAAAACAGTTAACAAAAACCGCTTTTAGTTTTTACACATATATCACAATTTCAGATATTCGAATGGATATTTGAAGCCTATTTTTCAGTAATTCGCAAGAATTAGTTTTTTCTATATTTAGAAAAATGCCTAATCAACTTTTAGTTGGACAACCACCTCATCAATTCGACTTGGGGATCGGATATTATATCCTCTTTGATTTTTTATTTATTTACTAAGCTATAGATATATGAAGAGGTTTCAGATCCATTATTTTTGGATATTGAACAATTTATAAGTTGTCTATAAAGACTATCATTTATGTAATGTATAGGGTTCGAAATTTTTGAAGAAGAAGATTGTGTGTTCAGCTATGATATCAATATATTGCTATACACAATGTTATGTGTGCAATTTTGAAGAGATTCATGTGTATATAACTTCTTGTCTATCTTTCTTCATGTTTTTTATTTCTTCTCATATTACATATCTGAAACATTAAATCTTCAGTGTTTGGATAAAGCATTATGAACTAGAATTATTCATGTATGCTCTAATTCAAGTTATCTGAATAAATTTTATGTTTTCTGCTTAAATATTTATAATATAATTCTTATTTGTCTATTGTGATATTTATTTTCTATATTTTATCTCCACATCTTTATGGTTATATGTCTAATAAGTTGTGCCCTACCTTGCCTCTGTTAACAATTTCTTATGTATCTTGTGGTTAGCAGTTTTTTCCACCAGACTCCATGCCCAATGATGCTTCTTATCTTCTTTCCCAACCAATTTCATCCTAAAAACTAAATATGACCAATAAGCTTACAATCCTACTGCCAAGATGATAATGAGTGGTATAGTTTTAAGGAGAGATCCCTCTCTAACTCAAAGTGGTTAGCTCCCAAGTCTAAAGTGGTTAGAGGTTACATTATTCTTTTCCCTTCATAGCCAGGATTTTTTCTAAATGATAACATTTTTGTGTCATTTCCGGGGAGGTGAAGCTTCAAGTCAACATCCTGGAAGAACGACAATGAACAGATCTGCTCTTTGATGGTGAATAAAGGACAGACACGAAAAATTTGTGCCTCTTTCACCTGGCGACTCCATTTTCAAACAATCCATAGTTCAAAATTTTCATGGTGACTCCATTGTCCAAAGAATCAATATCCTGAAGATTTTCTTAGCGAACCCGTTTCATCAAGATGGATAATGAATCTACAAGGTATGCTCCAATGAATCTCTCTCACATCCTAGTTTTCCAAATCATATTCCTCACATAGATTGGCAAAGATATCTACCAATATTTAAAGGTCACAGTGATCATGATGTTGCTCTTCATTTGATTATATTTCAAATGCATATACGAAATCTTGGAGTTAAGTTGCATGTTTATTCTTTGACAAAAAAATTTATGTTTTATTTGGAGGGAAATGCAAATTTTTGGTATGAGAAGTTTCCCACTGGTAGCTTGTATTCTCTTGAATATTTTCATTTAGTATTTTATGATCATTTTAAAGAGTTTTATCTTTCATTATTATTGGTCGAAAAATATTGTGCACATGTTGAAAGCTTCATTAAAGATCTAGAAAAAATGTATGGTGATGAGGAGTTGATGGATGAAGAGATTTTAGAAGTTTTGCATGAAATCCCTTTTCAACATCATGAACATAATTTGAAATTTAGTTTTCATACTCATGTACTAAAATCTCTAACACAACTATAATACCATTTAGAAATTATATCAATGGACTCAATCCGATCATGCAATGTACTAAAGCAAGATACTTAATCCTTCTACAATATTTGTGGAATATAAAACACGATTGCTTAATCACATTCAAGTAAGAGAAATAATTAAATCAATACACAACACCAGATATTCCTGGGGAAAGAAACTCCTCAAAACCCCTCCATATTTATTTTATAATCAACCAAGGAATCATGAAATAATACAATGTATTTGTGATCACCACAACCTCATGCACTCTATCAATTGCATCAAAATGATCTAGGACAAATTGGACAAACACATAGCCAGTTATCAGCCTACCCTCAGCCTACCCCGCTTACGCAATCCCTAGAGAATTAAACCCCTATTTAATAGGAAATTCAACCTTCCTTGATTGCGCAATTCATCATGGGATTCCTGTGTTTTTATAACTGCATCTGGGAAGTTTGCTAAAAATACAACTGATAGTTTACCTGCCTTGAAACTTTTTCTCAATTGGGTCTCCACCAGAATTATCAGTTACTTGGTAGATCACTACTGGTGAATTAAATCTATTTTAATTCACTTGATCTTCCACAAGCTCATCAAACAGTTAGAACTAGTTCAACTGATTTTAACTCAATTATTGTGAGTTAATCGATCCCACCCACACTACACTAGTGCTACAACTGCAACTAGACCCTATTAATAATAGAATCACTCTACAGGCCTATCCTTAGACCCTCAACTCGAAATTCTTGAGCTAACTAATTCTATCACACTTAGTTAACTATTACAAGTTGTTATGAGATAAGATTACAATTAATTTTCCAATTTATTTAATAAATTGGTTGCACACTAATGTATCGCTAGGACCCATCACTGTGTGACCTGTGATCCCACACCAATGTGTGTGTTGTTTCTGGATGCCATTTTCACTGTTTCTTGTTGCAAATTTCAACACTCCCTCTCAACAAGAAAGGGATTATCTGCTACCTCGATCTAGTACATTTGGAATGTTCTTACATGCAACACTTCTTATTGTTTTTTGCACATGAAACTCTCTTGGAACTGAATAGCCTCCAACAACCAAATCAATATAATGCATCTGTCATCATAGCCTTCTAACTACTACTAGCTATAGCATGTCTACTGGACTCCCTGCGCTGCTGACATCTGCATCCATGCACTCTGCACTACTGCTAACTCTGATATGCGCTCCAGTATCCGACACCTGTCACTCTGATTTTTGTCCTCCTGACATTTGACTGCATCAATCTAACCGATCCTTCATGCTACTGTTGTACTGTGGGCTCCTCATAGTCATGTTCGATCCATGAGACAAACCATCTCAATGGACCCTGCCCAAATTTATTCTTGGGATTATATCTGCACATCGCCCCACCTCACAACTAGAGGTATAGCTGCATGTACTCCCTCTGCATCTGGCTCGAAATTTCCCCCTCCTGGAGGTCTCAGTTTTCTTCACCTTGTAGACCCACTTGGATCCATCCACTAACTTCCCCACTAGTCTTGGGACCAATTCCCATGCATTTTTTCTGATAATGGAGTCGTACTCCTCAACCATTGCATCAAACCATGTTGGATGCTGCACTTCTTCCTCAAAAGAGGATGGTTTTGTCACAATACACTCGCTCATAAGAGCCATATATCCAGTGTACCTGTTTGGGGACCTTCACTGCTTGTGTTGTGATGTAGGTGCTCCTACATGCTCTGTCGCGTTTAGCATCAATATGTTAGCCCCTCTGGTGTGCTTCCTACCATTTATGGTGAATGGTTCTGCATGAATGGATTCTACCACTCTATTATCCTCATCTTGTGGCTGCTCCACATCGTGAGGTTCATCCTTTGGAACTAAGAGTTCTTCATCTACATGCAAATCAAGCTCCCTCTCAAGGGACAATCACATGGATTTCTCCTCATCAAATCTAACATCTCTCCTGACAACTGTCATCCTATTAGCCAGAAAATACACCCGATAGTTGTGGGGATTATCAGTGTACCCCACAAATATCCCAACCTCTGATGTTGGTTCTAGCTTCTTCCTGGCATCTTTGGTCACATGGAAATAGACAGATGAGCACCTTAAAAAGACTCCTCTGGTGTACTCATGCCAAGTATCTGATGAGGACTCTGGTTCTACACAAATACAGTTGTGTTGCATGCCTCTGCCCACAGATGCAACGGTAGGCCATGATCATGTAACATAACTCGTGTTTCTCCCACATTTGTTATGTTCTTTCTTTCTACAATCCCATTATGTTGTGGGTTATGAGGTGCAATCAATTCTCTCTGAATTCCTTATTTGGCACAGAGTTCTTGAATTCATTAGAGATATACTCACCACCGTTGTCACTCCTTAGGGCCTTCACCTTCTTCCCTATATCTTTCTCTACCAGTGCTTTGAACTCACAAAACTTGGAGAGCACCTGATCTTTCTTCTGCAGAAATAATATCATACACTTTCTAGAAAAATCATCAAAAAAGATCACATAATACCTATGCTTTGTTGTGGAAGGCGTAGAGAATGGTCCACACATGTTTGAGTGAACTCTCTCAAGGATTGTCGTTGCTTTGTTCTCCTTCTTATGAAAGGTGGCCTTAGTATACTCCCCCATGGTATATCCCTTGCATCTGTCTATATTCACAAGAGTACCCTTCGGAAGACCTGTAGAAATATGCTACATGATCCTCAAAGCATTGTGGTGTAGATGGCCCAATCTCCTGTGCCATAACTCACCTGTATCCCGGCTCACCACCTTCCTTTCTTTACTGCTCAATGTTGCACAACCATCTACATCAAGTTTGTAGAGGTTCTTCACATAAACCCCAATCTTCTTTACCTGTGTTGTGGCTTTGTGACGAAGGAATGCCTTTCCTTCACTGAAAACGCCATCATATCCAAGATCCTCCAACATAGAAACTGAAACTAAATTCTTTTTCAAGCCTGGTACATGCATGACATATTTTAATAAGAAAGGTTTACCTGACTGTCTCTGGAAAGTAACTGTACCAATCCCGGTAGCGCTATACCTCCCGTCATCACCCATCTCGATGTGCATCTGAAGATCCTTCTCCTCCAAGCTACTAAAGAGTTATTTGTTTCCCATCATGTGGAAAGATGATCCACTGTCCAAATACCACATAGATCCCATCACAGTTGACGTCATGCATGTGATGAGAGAGAAGTCCAACTCAAATTGTGCTACCAAAGCTTCACCCGCTGTAGCTCCTGAAGCCTTCTTGTTTTTCTTCTTCTTTTGTGGACAATTTGTGGCATAGCGTCCATGATCATGACAGTGAAAACATTTCACCTTTGACATGTCATGCTTCTTGCCTTCTTTACCGGTCTGAGATTTGGAATGGGACTTCCTCCCCTTCCCCTTCTTTGCCTTACCAGCCAAGGCACAATTTTCCTCGTCATCAGTCTTGGATGAGGATCCATCCCTGGCATTCCGCCAAAACCCTTCTTGTACCAAATCTGACCAAAGTTGGTCCCAATCTGGTAACTTCTCCCTCCCATTCACAGAGTCCTGGTAACTATGCCAGCCCTTGGGAAGGCCTAGAAATGCTAGGCTCACCAAGTCATCATCAGCTACAGTAATCCCAACACTTCCAAGCTCATCTCGACATTGAGTGAACTTGGTCAAGTATTTCTGGATTGTGTTGCCCTTCTCCATTTTGATTTTCCTGAGCTTGTCCTTGAGTGCCAATTTTATATGGTCACTACTGCTTTGAAACAGATCTGTCAAGGCCTTCCACATAGCATATGGAGTTGCCTTTCCATGGAGACTTGAGAAAATATGATCTCAAACTCCCTCTAACAAGATCCTCCTCGCCTTTGCTACCTTCTTCTGCCATGCATCAAGAAGTTGGGCATCTGCTGCTACGGGCTTGGGAATATCATTATCTATGAATTCCTTCAACCCATTGTCCTCCAACACTGCCTCCATCCTGTCTTTCCATGAAATATAATTTTAAATGCTCTCGTGTGCATATTCGAGTCTCAAGCCATTGAAAGACATCTTGATCCGCTTATAGCTCCAAAGAAAGTACCTGCAAATTTGAATATCGTTCAACATAAACTCAATTTCTTCTCCACTATTGTGATTCTTGGTGCTCTAATACCATGTAGAAAATCTCTAACACAGCTATAATATAATGTAGAAATTATATCAATGGACTCAATAGGATCATGCAATGTACTAAAGCAAGATACTGAATCCTTCTACAATATTTGTGGAATATAAAACATGATCGCTCAATCACATACAAGAAAGAGAAAGAATTAAATCACTACACAACACCAGATATTCATGGGGAAAGAAAATTCTCAAAACCCCTCCATATTTATTGTATAATCAACCAAGGAATCATGAAACAATACAATGTATTTGTGATCACCACAACTTCATACACTCTACCAATTGCTTCATGTTGATCTAGGAAAAATTGGACAAACACATAGCCAATTATCAGCCTACCCTGCTTACGTAATCCCTAGAGAATTAAACCCCTATTTAATAGGAAATCCAACCTTCCTTGATTTTTCAATTCATCAGAATGCATAGAATAAATAGAGAAATTTTGTGGTCTTTCTGAACTACCTACCATGTATTTCTTCAATGTTTCTCTATGTAGCTTCCTTTGCTGACCAAACACAGAAATGGTATCATATGACATGTCTAATTGTAGTGATCCCTGTAATTTTGCTCCCCATGAGCGAGATAATAACATACCATATTTGGGAGGGATACCAGCAACAACTATGTTCATGACAATACTCTTTGCTAGGCACTGGACTAGAGTTACACACAGATCTTTAATCAGGCCAAGGCATTTAACATGACTAGAATCAAAGGAGAAAAGGTCCTTGTAGGGTATGCTGATGTCTAAGTTTAATTTTTTCATGGCTGCTTTAGGCATTAAGTTATGAGATGCTCCTGAATCCAACATAGCATTATGTAAGATTTTATCACGAATGTTTAAGCTAATGTAGAATGGAGGAACACCCCCTTGTTGATGTTTGCCATCTACTTCAGGGCCAAATAATAACTCAGTTTTATCGTCATTGAGGTTGACATCATCTTCACCTTCAACTATGCTTAATGTTTCAGTAATTTGTGCCTTGTATGAATCATTTTTCACTAGCTTTGTTAAAGGAACTGATATTTTCAATTTTGAAATCACACTTTTGATATTGAATGGAATTTGAGTTCTGTCTAATTTAAGCATTTCATTTTTACGAATTGTGGTTTGTGTAGTTTTGTCTTCTTTATCAAAAGTTGGTAATTCAGTTTATGTGTCAAATGTTTTGTTTTCAACTTTCTTGCCTGGAACATTTTGAGTAGCAGTTGATGTGATGTTTACAATCTTTGGGCTAGAATTTTTTTGAGTTTCTCTAGGGAGAATTTGTAGAACTTTGGTCACAGGAGATTCTATTGTTTTCTTAGTTTGGATTTGGACTAATTTCTTAATAGGAATCTCTGTGTTCTTTTTGCTTCTAAGGCTATACTGTTTATGAACTTCGTAGATAGTAGATTCATAGCCTTGTTTGTAGTCAAAGGATTCTCCAGATTCTAATTGTAATTGTTGTAACATGTACAAATCTTGTTCTTCTTGGGTAAGAAAAATGGCATCTTCATTGTTTATTTCCATCAAGTTTATATGGGTGTCTTGGTCTTCTTCATTTTGTTGTGAACTTTTAGCATAATTTTCATGAAAAGGTGGTCTAATATGTTGATCGGGACCAACTTCTATTGCTTTACCAGTATTAGGATTTTTCCTAAAGTTGGGGTTTCTAGTTTTGGGACCTTGTTGATTTTCCCACTGAGGTTTTCTTTCCACGTTCTCTAGTCTATCCATTAGTTTTTCTACACTTTTAGCTAAACTATCTATCTTAACATCTGATGTGGATGGTTCTTCCTTAACGGTCACTCTCCTTTCATTCCTCATCCTAGATCCTTTAGCTAATAAGTTAGCTTCTACACTAACTGCATTACTTTGCATATGTTCTAAAGTTTAAGGGTTTCTTTCTCTTAATTGGTAGGACACATCAGTGTCAAAACCATATGGAAATTTAATCAGGGCTAATTCTGGTGAAGGTTTGATATTCGCTGGAATTGCATTGTAAATGTTGTTAAACCTAGTACAATAATCCTAAACAGATTCATTAGGAGCTCTTCTAATGTTCTGTTATTCAGATAATATCTATAAAGGGTTTTTCTTTCTTTCCCATCTATTAATGAACAATTGGTGGAAAGCAGCTAAATTAGCTATATGGTTAGCAGATAAATCTTTAAACCATTTTTTAAAATCTCCTACTAGTGTTTGTGCAAATAATCTCATTTGTACATCGGCCTCATCTACTTCATGTAATTCAAAATAACCTGTCATTTTATTTACATGTTGTTGAGCAGTATATTGACCAGTACCATCAAACTGAAATTTTTGTACTCTGGTAATCCCGTGGCATGGCATGTAAAGGGGCCTGTAAGACCAAAGGGGCATATCTGGCTGCCACAGCTAAGACTTTAGCTTGAATGGGAGGTAAAGTAGTGGTGCTTGGAGATGAACTTGAAATGCTTGAAGATGAACTTGGAACACTTGAAGATGAACTTGAAACGCTGGGTTGGAAAGGAAGTTTAGGTATGAATGGTTATGTGGAATGAACTATGGTGGATATTATAGATGAGGTGGTACTAAATAAAGTTGTATTTACAGTTTCTGAAGGTATTTTAGAACGCTTAGGGGTAGCAGCAGTTAGGGCAGCTAATTCAACTGATTGTTGAAATTAGGCTCCGTCTATATCTTTAATCAAAATTGAGGTCAAAACATCAATTTTATCAAAAGTGTCTAGAACCTGTTGATCTAAATCATGTTGTATAGTTTCCTTCTTTGTTTCAATAAATTGAATAAAATTAGGGTCTATTACAATATCATAGATTGAGTTTTCATATTTTGTTCGAAATAAAGAATGCTCAAATGATATATCAAATTGAATATCATGTATGATTGATAACTCCTTGGGAAGTGAATTTGCTTTTATTAATTGACTACTACTTCCTAGACTTTCTACTTATTTAGGTTTTCGTAAAATTCTGTCAGGATCATCAACAATGATAGCAGGTTGTGGACCAGGATGAGCCCTGGTATAATATGTTCTTTTAGAAGCCATAATTTTAACTTTCAAAGGTAATTTTTAACAACCCTTTAAAAACCTTAAGGTGAAAAAATGAGGAAAAGTATTTCCTTTAAGATTGATTTTAACTAAGGACTTATTTTCCCCAGTATGGTCACCAATATGTTGTCACTCCAAAATTTCCCAAGAGTTGTTACGTGCATTAAAAAGAAATATCAAAGGTAACTATCATCCACTTTTGGAGATTAGGAACTAGCCTTCCTAATGCTCAGAGAGGGCTCTCTCTTAATGATTTAACTTTGTTTGTTTAATTGATTTTAGGTTAGTTATGTATGTTTGTTGTGAATTTATTTTGATTTGTTGGTGGAATTACTAATTTTTATGGATAGGTGCTTTTCCATTTTCCATTGGGCTATGGAGTCAATATACCTTGAAAACAGAACAAAAGTAAACTATAAAGGAAGTGTTACAGGGCAGGATAGTTGAGCAAAATCAAATCTCAAGGCTGAAGGTTGAAGTGGTTTTCAATCGGGATCTGGGAACAATTAAGAATTCCTTAAACCAGATAATGAAGGAAGGTGAAGGAGGTCAATCGAGATCAGAGGGCAATTACGAATTCTCTAAACCAGATATCAGAAGAAAACATAGAAATGTATAACAGTTCAAAATAGAGTGTAATTAAACAAATTCTGCAGTAAAATTCCAGTTATAACATTCAAATTTAGAACACATTAAAGTTTATGGAATACTTAAGAAAATAACATGAACAACTGAAATTATAATTCACTGAGATAGCTCAACACATTAATCCTGTAAAGAAATGCCTTTATTACTTGTCCTGTCTGTCAACTGGAAATGGTATAATATCCCTCATGTAGTAGAACAATCAACTGTAGAAATATTCAGAAATTCACACTCAATACTTCGAAATAATGAAGTATTTATACAAAACTTTACACAAAATATACTCTCAACTCACTAGGATTTATTTAAGGAAATAAAATATCTTCATGCAAGAAGATAGTGACACCTACTAACTGACTGAAATTTGTCCCTTTTTTCTT